>JAVXUP010002900.1:0-99173 GCA_033070095.1 Escallonia herrerae
AGAACACCCAGTTCTAAGGCATTTGCTGATGGTTCTAGCACTCATGATCAAAGTCATTCCATGTATATATCAATATTCCATCAGCCATAACTATAAGAAAAATGTTGCTTCGTTTCCATGAAGTCAGCCATTTGATTGTTGGTCCCTATAGGTAGAGAAGCCCGCTTCAGGCACAAACTCGTTAGAGGGCCGGGGTTCTTTTTTAAGGCCAAAAACATTAGTTATTACAAGAACTGAAGGAGAAGTGGCTCAATGCCTTTGCACCTGGTTAATTTGCCTCTTATGTCTTGCAAAGAAAGCCATAATCTTCCAAGGCCTACTCCAAAATTAAACTAAGTCACTCGTTCTTGGTTCATAAGTCATATGAAGAGTACAAATTTGGAGTGAAATGGTTCAATTCTGGAGTGAATTCCTTGCAAAGAACCATAAAGTTGTTGTTCAAGAATTTCAAGAATACTAAGACAGGATAAGAATCTTAATTGAATAGCAAGCAACTCAACTTTATTCAACCAAAAACAAAATAAATTGTTCAACCTGCACGACTCGCCTCTCGCGCAAGTCAAATGAAAGAGCTTTACACAGCCTCTGAAATCGAACTTCATGTACATAGTAATATACAAAACTTTTACTGTTGTTTTCATGCGCTAATATAGTAATTATTCATGTTCTACTTATTCCAGGACCAATAAAATCCTGCTGAAACAGGGTCCTGCAAAACTGTAGAGTCATGCACAAAGGCTGATTAGATCCAAGACTGGATGGGGTAGTTGCATTTGAAAGAGTTTAGTCCACTGAGATGAGCAAAAATGTCTGAAGAGTCAACCATGTCTTCCTCTTCTTTCACCACAACCTGCAAGTAGAAAGAATGAAATGCATAGATCATACACATACGAATCAACCTTAGTTAATTAGAATTTTCGCTTCACATTAGATGATCTCATATGTACTGTTCGTAGTTCATGGTTATGAACCGTAGGGTTTAGCAAGTAGCCTGTTTGGGTCCAGTTCTCCCACTACAAGAAACATGGGTTTTAGCGACCGCGTTTTGCGACCGCCAAGATACGCAGTCGCTAAACATTATTTTAGCGACTGCTGCTAAGTGCGGTCGCTAAATATCCACATATTGTAAAAAGTCAACAAAAAACTTGGTTTAGCGACCGAAGTTTGCGACTGCATTTGCAGTCGTTGAATTAGCGACCGAGTTTGCGACCTCTTGGGCCGTCGCTAATTGTTTAGTCAAAATATCTCCTTTGACTTTGCCACCGAGTGGAAATTTCAGCATCATTGAATTTCTGAAAGATGTGAAACTCTAATAGCCCTTTGATTCTGGAATTCTTATTGCAATATTAATGCTTTTGGTGATGAAAAAATTTAAGCATTGATATTTTATTAAAATTTTAGGTTGTTGATTGTGCATTTGAGAATTAAGACTGTTGATGATTTTAGGTTGTTAAATGTGCATTGAACATTTGAGAATTGAGATTATTGATGGAGGATTGGACCCAATTGGATTGAAATATCGGATATGTGATTTAGTTAAATGGTGGGTTGAACACTATAAGAAACAGGGGCTTTAGCGACCGCATTTTGCCACCGCAAAAACATGCGGTCGCTAATAGATACTTTAGCGACCGATTTAGCGACTGCTATATTTCGCGGTTGCTAAATATTTGTCAACGAAAACTTAGCTTTAGCGACCGAATTTTGCGACTGCCGTTGCCGTCGCTAAATTAGTGACTGATTTGGCGACTGAAATTTGCGGTCGCTAAATTTTTGGTCAACATTTAGTCCAAACAAACCCTAAATTGAATTTAGTCTTGAACTGTGGCCCGTCGCAGCTACCGCCAAATACAAATGGGACAAATCTGGGCAAGAGAGAAAGGGAGCAGCTGCGACTGCTCTGAGCCACCGATTTGCCAGCGACGTTAGGCAACCGATTTGCCGGTGACTTCAGGTGACGAGGAGCGGCAGCGGCAGGTTTGTTCTTATTTTGGCGTGTAGCTCTCTTTGTTCTTCTATTGCATCATTTCTGTAGCAAAAGCGTTCCAAACGAGAGGGGTCTGATTGTTTCTTCCATGGTTATTCCCTCTCTAATTCTTAGTTGATCCGCAAATCGTTAGGATTATGCATTGTTTGTATGCCTTTCATATATAAGGCTTCGTTAAAATTATTTTGGGATTGGGTATGTGGGTTACGGCAGTTTGTGTTGGGCGTAATGGGTGTGGGTTGTAATTGTAAACGAGAGATACGTGCTTGAGCTGGGAGAAGATGTGCAAAGTGTGTGTCTGCGCATGGTGATGCTGCCAAAAGGCAGCTCATTTTGAGCTGGGTGCTGATGTGTGTGCGTGTGAATTGAGTGCTCTAGGGTGTGTGTGTGTATGAGTATGTGTAATGCTTGAGTGGAACAAAGCAAAAAAAAAAAAGAAAAAAAAGAGAAGAAGGGGAGAGGGAGACCCACTGCCTCAAAATGTTTATGGGTTAATGTATGTACACAAAGCATGATTGATGGGTTAATGTTTATGTTTAATAAATGTTTATGTTTATGGCAATATAATCAACCCCAAACATTTTATTTATGCATATCATAGTTCTCTCAACTGATAAGAAAATTTGAGTCGACAAATAACGAAGGAAATTCAAAGCAATTGAGTAGGCTGCCAATTTTGGGTGCAAGAATTTCAGCTTAAGAGGTTACGCTGCAAGACCATACCAATAAACACAGAATTACTACGACTTGAGCAGAAAGCAAATATCCACAAACACAAAATTCTTATGTAATAACTGGCAAGCAAATGGAAACTTAGAACTTTCATATAGGCATGCAGGTAGTAAAAACTACTGAAGGAATTGCACATGGATTATAACTTACACAGGCAGAGATTTGATTCAGCTGCAGCTTAAGAAGCACAACTGTCCTATGGCAATATCAATACCACGATTGTAAATGAATTTGCCATCAGCTGCATGTAAATCATGAGTAAATGATGAGAATGACAAAATAAGAAGTGGCGAAGGCCTAGATTTTGTTAAGAATGACCACCTAAACCAACTCTACATGATTATGGCAGCAACTCAACAACTTTGAAGCAGAGTGATGACACATCACAAGTGCAACAAGTTAAAAAACCGAAATCTGTACTTCTCCAGAACCATGTGGGGGTGGGCGCTGGGAGTGGCATTGTGCCGAGAACTACAAGAAATTGCGCGGTCACTAAACATGTCATTAAATTGCGCGGTCAAAGAAATTAAATATCATGTTAGGTTACATTGCTCCAAAAGAAGTGAAATAACACACGTGTCAGTTTATTTTGCTTTTGGGAATACTGAGAGTTTAATTCTCTTTTCTTCTTCAGTTTGGAGTATTGATAGCTTAAAGTCTGTTCTTTTGGACCTAAGTGTGCTGTTACTGGGAAGAGAATCCAAGGGGTATGTATTTTTGCTACTTACTTTTGATTTTAATGGTTTTAATGTGGCGGGCAGAGAACATCGTTTTAATTCATTAGGTAAGCATGTAGTATGTGTAAAGCATGCAGTCTTTATCTTATGTTTCGCATTGTAGTTTCTTTGTTCTTATGGATATGTTGGATGCATAATGTGTTTTGCTTTACATTCCTTTGTTAGTTGTCTTTAGAATGTCTCGTAATTTCAAGACGACATAGTATTTCAGATGGTTGTTACTAGTGCATGTTGGATTAGCTGTCTTAGGATTTTAAAAAGCATACTTGTTCGTTTGATAGTTTTTAAAAGCATACTTGTTCATTTGAGAATTGAGATTGTTGAAGGAGGATGGGACCCAATTGGATTGAAATATCGGATACGTGCATTTTGAACAGCTTTTTCCCATTTGAGCATTGATTATTTGATTTTTAATTTTAGGTTGTTAATTATGCATTGAGCATTTGAGAATTGAGATCTTGATGGAGGATGGGACCCAATTGGATTGAGGCGATTGATTTAAATGGTGGGTTGAGGTTAACGCGCTTATGAAACATGACATGATGGGTTGAAATTAGGTTAATTGGATTCATCTTCCATAGGATACTTAGGTTAATAAGAATCATCTTCCATGGGGTGAAATTCTGGTTCCGCCACCGATTAGTCCTAATCAACACTGACTAGCACTGGTCAACACTGATTAGGCTAATCGACCCTCATTATCACTAATTAACCCTGATTAACACCGAGTAATACTCCGGACACGTGTCCGAGCCCTAATTAGCTCTAAATAGCCCTAATTTGCACTAATCAGCGGTGACTATCCCTAATTAGCACCTACGCAGCACCGACACTTTATATGAGTCTAGGTATGGTGTCCGACAACTACCGACACCTCACCGGCACCTTCGGACACGTGTCCGACACCTCTCTGCGATGTCCCGGTCGATGTCGGTGTCGGACACAGTGTACGTGTCAGTGCTACCATGATTAGCACTAATTAACACTGATTATGCTTATCATCCCTAATTAGCCCTAATTATCCCTGATTAGGGCTAATTGACAATAATTACGCTAATCAGCCCCACTTAACACTGATTACACCTAATTAGGGCTGATTAGCACTAGTCAATACTAATTAGGCTAATCAGCCCTAATTATCTCTAATTGACCATGATTAGCAATAATCAGCCCTAATTAACACTGACAGACACTAAATAGCCCTAATTAGCAATAATTAGCTCTAATTAACACTAATAGCCCTAATTAGGACTAATTTGCACTGATTAGCCCTAAATAACACTAATGGACACTAAATAACCCTAATTAGCACTAATCAGCCCTACTTACTTAGAACCCCTAATTAGGCATAATTAGCACTACTCAGCCCTAACGAGCTCTAAATAGCCCTAATTTGCACTAACCAGTCCTATTATCCCTAATTAGCACCTACGCAGCATCGACACCTTATATGAGTCTAGGTATGGTGTCCGACAACTACCGACACCTCACAGGCACCTTTGGACACGTGTCCGACACCTCTCTGCGATGTCCCGATCGATGTCGGTGTTGGACACAGTGTACATGTCAGTGCTACCAAGATTAGCACTAATCAACACTGATTAACATTCACTTGTAAGTGACTACTCAATATATTTTTTTCAAATTGAAGGTTAATTTTGAACTCGGCTTGTATAGGTTTAACAAGTAGTGTGAGATATATATATATCATGTCAGTGGATATAAGTTGGATGCGAAGGAGGATTGCTCCAAGTGGGATTGGGGTATCAGAAGAGTTTAGACAGGGAGTGAACGGGTTTATTCTATTTGCTTTGAATCAATGGGAGTTTGTGGATGACGGCACGATTAAATGTCCGTGCAATGGTTGTCAGCTGTTAAGTTGGAAAACCCCCTACAATGTAACTTTTGATTTGTTCCGTAGAGGTTTTATGAGTAACTATACGAATTGGACTCAGCACGGGGAACCAATTCTGAGGGTGCCCACTGAGGTCACCGCTGAGTTCAGACAGTACAGTCCTAGAGATCCAGGATTTTCCCAGTATCAACATATGGTAATGGAAGTTGGGCCTAGTGGCATTAATTGGGATAACTATTTTAACGATGGTAACCCTAATGTGGAAGAAGAGCCAAACCCGAGCGCATAGAAATTTTATAAATTGTTACAAGACTCTGAGGAGCCAATATGGAATGGAAGTACAAAGACACCAAGTTATCTGCAGTGACAATGATGCTACACTTAAAGTCTGAGCATGGTCTAAGTGATAGGGGTTTTGATGCTTTTTTGAAGCTCAATAAAGAAATGTTGCCAGAGGACGAGAAGTTGCCTGACACGTACTATAGTGCTAAGAAAATGATGATGAAACTTGGTTTGGGGTACCAGAAGATAGATGCTTGCAATAATGATTGTGTCTTATTTTGGAAGGAGAACAGTGACTTGAGCGAGTGTTCGGTTTGTGGACACGCAAGATATAAACCGACCAGTGGTAATAAAAGAAAGATAGCATGGAAGATATTGTGGTACTTCCCACTGACACCAAGGCTTCAAAGGTTGTACTACTCTTCTAAAACAACAGAGCACATGAGATGGCATAGCCACGTTCGCAGTAAAGTTCCCGATTTATTAAGACACCCTGCCGATGGAGAGGCATGGAAGGAATTTTATTATCGACACCCACCTTTTGCTACAGAAGTTCAAAATGTGTGACTTGGACTCGCTACCGATGGGTTTAATCCTTTTGGGCACTCTAGCACACCCTACTCTACGTGGCCTGTGATCATTGTCCCGTATAACCTTCCTCCGAACATGTGTATGAAGAAACAATTCATGTTTTTTTTATCATTACTCATTCCTGGACCTACGAGCCCAGGTAGAAATATAGACGTGTACTTGCGGCCGTTGATCGATGAGTTAAAAAATCTGTGGGAAGTTGGAGCCCCAGCATTTGATGCATCTCTTAAACAGAACTTCAACTTGAGGGTAGCAGTCATGTGGACTATCAATGACTTCCCTGCATATGGTATGTTGTGTGGGTGGAGTACACACGGTAGGTTGGCATGCCCTTATTGTATGGAAATGAGTAAGGCTTTCACCTTAAAGCACGGGGGGAAGGCTTCCTTTCGGGGGTGTCATAGACAATTCTTACCGCCTAATCACCCATTTCGAAGGCAAAAAGAAAAGTTTGATAAAACTGTGGAGCGTCGCCTTGAAACACGTGACAGATTGTCTGGTGAGGAAGTGTACATGTGCGTAAAGGACCTTGACATGGATGCGGTACCATTTGGAAAGTGTGGTGCTAGTCTAAAACTTCCTGGCTTTGGAAAAAAAACACAATTGGAAGAAAATGAGCATCTTTTGGGAGCTACCTTATTGGCCGACCCTCCTTCTACGCAACAATCTCGATGTTATGCACATTGAGAAAAATGTTTTTGAAAATGTGTTTAATACAGTCATGAATGTCAAGGGCAAATCAAAGGATCACTTAAAAGCACGCAGAGATATGCAGGTGATGGGTATACGACGTGAATTGCATCCACAAATGGTTAATGGTAAGCTGGTTTTGCCCAAAGCAGTATATACATTGGATAAAAAGCAGATACAACAGGTGTGCGAGTGGGTTAAACTGTTGAAGCTGCCAGATAGCTATGCATCTAATATATCACGCTGTTGCAACCTTGCAGATTGTCGGTTTTATGGTCTAAAGAGTCACGATTGTCATGTATTCATGGAAAGATTTATACCAATTGTCTTTCGTGACCTCTTGCCGAAACCAGTAAATGAAGCATTGACTGAACTTAGTCATTTCTTCAGGGATTTGTGCTCAAAGGTGCTCCGAGAGAGTGATATTGAGATTCTTGAGAAAAACATTGTTGAGACAGTGTGCAAGTTAGAGAAAATCTTTCCCCCGTCCTTCTTTGACTCGATGGAGCATTTGACCATTCACTTAGCATATGAGGCTAGAGTGGGCGGACCTGTGCAGTATCGATGGATGTATCCATTTGAGAGGTGATGTCGCCCATCCATCTTTAAATTATATTTCATATTTGCACACATGCGTTGATTACTGAAATCAATCCTTATTTCTTACATAGGTATATGTTTGACCTTAGGAAAAAGGTGCGAAAAAAAGCCCGGGTTGAAGGTTCAATTGCAGAGGCTTACATCCTTGAGGAGCTTACCAACTTCTGTTCCCTTTACTTTGAGACTGATGTTGATACAAAGATGAATCGACTTGGTCGCAATGACAATAGTGTCGACACAGAATGTGATGAGCGTCTTTCCATATTCAAGCATCTTGGTCATGCACTTGGAGCAAGTAGTAGTCGATATCTATCCGAGGAGGAGTATATTGCCGCAACATTGTACGCTCTCATGAATTGCACTGAAGTTGCACCATTCATAGTGTAAGTAGTTGCGTACATA
The DNA here is from genome assembly GCA_033070095.1 of Escallonia herrerae. Taxonomy (NCBI): domain Eukaryota; kingdom Viridiplantae; phylum Streptophyta; class Magnoliopsida; order Escalloniales; family Escalloniaceae; genus Escallonia; species Escallonia herrerae. The sequence continues at coordinate 7,877 of JAVXUP010002900.1, forward strand.
CCTTCATTCTCATAGTATTTACTCACATAATATAACAACAATGCCATATAACATGCAGTGAATACGATGAGGAAGTGTTATTAGCAAACCCTGTGATATCAGATGGACAACTTGAAAAAATACGAAACAACGCGTTCCCTGAGTGGTTCCGACAGCGCATAAGTTCTAAAACCTTCAGTTCATTTCTAATATAGACCGCATTTGATAAGCTAATACTCTGTGCAAATTATTTGTTATTGTAGACCATCCATGATGGAGTTGATGTTCGTCTCAAGTTGCTTGTTGCTGGCCCAAGTAGACTAGTATCGTGTCATGAAGGGTACATTGTCAACGGGTTTAGGTTTAACACGATGGAAGTTGACCTTACTAAACAAACTCAAAACAGTGGAGTTTTTATCAAAGGTGACTGTTATAATGATAGCGAACGTGATTTTTATGGGCAGTTGGAGGAGGTTGTTGAACTAGACTATTATGGCAGCGGTAATCGACTGGTAATGTACAGGTGCAAATGGTTTGACATTACAGCTGGTATTCGAGTTAGTCGACATGGGATTGTAGACGTTAATATGAGGTCAAGGCTCGGATCCTACGAACCATTTGTATTTGCAGCCCAGGCAACGTAGGTCTTCTATGCAAAGGGTGTGACAAGGAAGGATCCAAATTGGCATACTGTTATCAAGACCAAAAGAGGCTTTGTTGATGATGATGTGTTCGTTGAGATGTACCAAGAGGATAATGCTCCCACAGTGAGACCGATTCAAGAGAATAATGATGTTGTTGATGAGCCTCTTTGCGATTTAGGCCATGCTGGAGAAGAGGTCGATGCTGAAGCCTTCCGTGATGATGATGGTGATTACGATGACGATGACGACGATACTGAGGAAGACGTTGACGACGAAGAAGAAGACGATGAAGATGACGACGAGGAAGAAGACGTTCCGTTGTCTATTAGTGATAGTGATTGACTGTTTGGAGTAAACAAATTCTTGTCAATGTACTTTTAGACATGCCTGTTTATTATTTAAATTGAATTATTTATTAATTGATGGTGGTTGACTATTTAATTTGGGTTGTCTTTTATAGTCAGCAGTGCCACATTATTAGCATACTTAGTTCTGCACTTAAGTTGTTTATTATTCGGGCAAACTACATTGTAGATATGCCGAGATCCAGTGCACCCCGAGGTCGTGGAGGTGGCCGTCACAGAGCTGCTTCGGCACAGTCAGCCCCCCTCCCTAGGATTGGTGATGCGACTACTACTGAGCAGCCGTCATCGTCATCAGTTGCTTCAGAACATGGTGAGACGATATTAGTTTTGTGTCGGATTGAAAGCAATTACTTGCAATATATATAAATATAAATATAATAATTTCTTTTTTCATCATCTGCAGTATCTAGTTCATCTGTACCGTGAGGTATCACCCGTAGAATACTTCTTCCAGCCACCCCGGAGCAGAAGGTTACTGCTCATGTCTGAAACAATTAGTATGTTTTTAATTTGCAATGCTCAATTCTATTGTAATATGCACTTATATTGGGATTGATGTATCTCTGTGATTTCTTGTAATTAGTTTTGTTAAGGATTGTGTTAGGACCAAGATCGGTCCTATTATCAAGGCTCACCTCCCATAGCCTTATGTGACGTGGGGGTCGTGGACAGAATCAGACAAAGAGCTTGTTTGGGGGAAGTTTTTGGTAAGGAGCGCAGTATTTTTTATGTGCTTTACTTTTGCTGTTTTAGAAGTAGATTATCGCTGAATTTTTCATGCTAACTGTGTTTTTAAATTGTGTTGAATTATATTCAGGACTATTTCAAATTTGAGTCGGACGGAGAGCGAGAACTCGGGAGGCAGGCGTGGGAGTTGCATTGTGCCGAGAACTACAAGAAATGGATGCTGAATGCGAGGAGGTGGGCGCTTCGGGCAGGTACGACAGATATATCTATGACCAGAGACCACAATCCCGAGTACTTCTCCAGAACCATGTGGAGGCAGCTGGTGTCGCATTGGAGTACTCCAGACTGGGCGAAGCTGAGTGAGCGAGGCACGGAGATGACTCGTAGCGAGAAGAAGATGAAGCACAGTGCCGGTTCCCGTCCATTTACCGTGCACGAGCTGAAGTTGATGGAGGAGGACCCTGACAGGAGGCCCCCTACGAGGCTCCGCCATTTTGAGTGCACACACCAGAATAGTGATGGGAAGTGGGTGTCTGAAAGCGCCGAGCAGTTTGCGGTGAGCACGTAACTCATGTATTACTTTTATATTCCTATTGCATTTTTTGCGATTATGGCCAATAGAATTTCTCTAACACTTTTGTTGTTTTCCTATACAGAGTTTATTTAAAGAGAGAGTTCAGGCCAACTCCCAGCCAGACGGTAGCCAGACAGTGGACGAGTTCTCGTTGTGGTCAGACACTACTGGGGGTCCTAGGCAGAACCGTAAACTCGGCCACCCTCGTCAGTCCGCACGAGCATTGCTAGCCGGCATATCTCAATCGATAGGCGAGACCAGTTGTACCGGTTCTCAGGCAAAAGCGACAGCTACGACGTTGGTAGAGTGCTTCAACACAATGTTCGATGCGCGCATGCGGATGCTGCTGGGTGACGGTTACGTAATTATGAAGGACCCCAAACTACATGTAATACAATTTTTTTCAATTACTTATGTATTTTGTGCTCTATATGTGATCTTGATTTGATATATGATGTTGAATCATTTGTATGACTTCGTGTAGGGCGATACCGATGATCTTAGTTCCGGTGACTCCCGAGGCGATAAAGATGTTGTTGGATCGAACGTGCCATCGAGGAATGAAGAAGATGATGACGGGGCTAGTTGTTTTGCCGACGAGTGATTTAGATAGAGATTTGGTTTGATTTATGTAATGAATGTTATGCTCTTGTTTTGAATTGATCGTCGGTACTTAACTAGATGAATTCTATTATTTTAATACATATGTTAACGTTTATTTATACTTTGATGAATGCGAGCAGCTGTTTGAATGAATGCGGGACAGGGGGTTAAATCGGTTTAACCGAGGTTAAATCGGTTTTTGGAACGATTGGATTGGATGTGAATTGATATTAGTTCTGCGACAGGTTTTGGACAGGTTATTTGACCTGCAAATTTTTTTTTTGCTAAGCCAGGTTTTGCGACCGAGATATACGGTCGCTAAATAAAACAAAGCGGTCGCTAATTTTAATATTTTAAAAAAATTTAAATTATTTAGCGACCGACATTTGCGGTCGCTAAGTTAAATAAGTGCCGTCGCTAAATATTTATATTATTTTTAAAAAAAATTAAAAAAATATTTTAATTATTTAGCGACCGCCAGTTGCGGTCACTAATTCGGTTGCTAAATATATAATATAATTTATTAAAAAAATATTAAAAAAAGAAAAACTTTAAATTAAAAAATATTTAGTGACCGCCTTATGCAGTCGCTAAATATAGTCAACGCGGTCGCTAAATTTAGCGACCGAATTTTTAATGTTATAGCGACCGCCCTAACGCAGTCGCTAAAACCCTTTAGCAACCGTGTTGCCACCGCCAGACGCGGTCGCTAAAGGCACTGTTTCTTGTAGTGGATGTGGATTGGTTGGGATTGTATAATGTGATTGAATTGTGATTACATATTTGGGTATTAAAAAAAAAGAACAAAGATAATTATTTTTAGCGACGGAATTTTTTCCGTCACTAAAAGTCTACAGGGACAGTGTTGTCAAAAACTTTCTGTTACGAAAGGTTTTCTCGACAGACTTCCATCGCTAAAAGTCCATTATTTTTGCTGGCAGACTTTTACCGATAGAATTTCCATCGTTAAAAGTCCGTCAGTAAAACCTTTAATGACATAAATTTTTTTTTGCTAAATTAATAATTTTTAATTTTTTAATTTAATTTAAATAATAAAATTATCTTCAGTGACGGTACTCCGTCGCTAAAAGTTGGACTTTTGGTAACAAATTTTAAAATTTCGTCGCTAAACTTTTAGCGACGGGGTTATTAGCAACGGACTTTTAGCAACATCGTATTCGTCGCTAAAAGTGTTTGGCGATAGGATAAGGACTTTTAGGAACCGAATCGTCTGTCTTTAAAAGTCCTTTTCCTTATAGTGAACACAAGTTCTTCAAACCGGCAAGTAAGTATTGTACCTTTTGATGGTGACAAATATGATTTCTGGTTTGTTAAAAATGAAGACAATCTTTAGATCACTTGGCTTTTAGGAGTTAGTCGTAGAAGGGTTTTGTGAACCTAATACAATAGAAGAGATGACTAAAAATCAAACAAAGAAGCTAGATGAAAAGAGATGGGAAGATGCAAGTGATTTTTCACTCATTCAAAGAAATGTTACTGATCTAATTTTCACAAGAATCACTAGAGCTGAAAGTGCAAAAGAAGCATGGGAGACTTCTAGAAATGAGTTCAAATGGATGATAAGGTAAGAGCCGCCAAACTTCAATCACTTAGAAAGGACTTAGAGAGTATGAAAATGAAGGAGGATGAAAGTGTGAAAGATTATTCTAGCAGATTTCATGATAAATCAAATGAAAACTCATGGTGAAGATATCAATGATCAAAGAATTATTGAAAAGACTTTATTATTTAGTTTTCCAGAAAAACTTGATCATATTGTAGCCATTATTGAAGAAACAAAAGACCTCTCAGCCTTAATTAAGTGTTCAAAAGGCGATGGCCTCTCTTAAATTCCATGAGCAAATAATGGCAAGACATTCAGAAAAAGTTGTAGAGAGTGCTTTCCAATCTAATTTCAATGTTGGTAGCAAAAGCCAAGAAAGAAAACTCAGAACTTTGATTAACCTAAGGGGAAATCAAGTAGAGGTGGAAGATATGGAAGAGGAAGAGGTAGAGGTAGAGGTAGATGTAGAAATAGAGGAAGAGGCAGAAGCAACAATGGTAGGAATTATACTTCTGATCACAATTCAAACCCATGTGGTGTTTGTAAAAAGATGAGTCATGACAAAAAAGATTAATGTTGGTTTAGTGGACAACCTCAATGTCACAGATGCAAGAAGATTGGCCATGTGCTAAAGGATTGTAGAGTAAAATTGTAATAGCAAGCAAGCTTTACAAAAGAGAAAGAGAGTGAAGCAAGCTTATTTTATGCATGTCAAAGTGAAGGAGAACAGTGATGATTTTGTGGTTCTTGGACAGTGGTTGTAGCAACCATATGGCAAGAGAAAAAAAAATGACATTATTTTTCTTCACATGGAAAGCACCGACAACACTAAAGTGAAGGTTGGGAAGGGTGCTATAGTTCAAGTGCAAGGCAAGGGCTTGACTGGTGTTCAAAACAAACAAGGGGGACCAAATTTATTCAAGACGTTTTTTTGGTTCTAGACTTGGAGCACAACTTGGTTAGTCTCGGACAGCTCTTGGAGAATGACTACACACTTCAATTCCGAGACAAGTGCTTGCATAATTTATGACAAAAGAGGGAGTAAATTCAAATATGCAAATGGAGTAGGAAGCTTCAATTGTTGAAGACTTATTGTTGTGGCATCAAAGATTTGGTCTTGTAAACTTCAAAAATCTGAACTTGTTGCATAACAAAAACATGGTGTAAGGCCTTCCCGCAATAGAAGACAAACATGAAGTTTGTGAATGATGTGCCGTTGGCTAGCACCACAGACAATCATTTCAAAAAGAAGTAGCAAGGAGAGCAAAAAAGAAGCTTGAGCTAGTCCTTCTGATGTTTGTGGACCTATGCAACTCTCTAATGCTGAAAACAGATACTTTGTTCTTTTCATTGATGATTATACTCACATGACATAGGTTTGAATGCCTTGTTGAAAGCAAAGTGGTTGTTTTAGAAAAGTTTGGAGAAGTGAAGGGGAAAGGAGTATGCTTCAAAAGAATTCCACAAATTCTAAGAAGACGAAGGCATGGAAAGGCAGCTCATAGTAGGTTACACTCTACAGTGGAATGGTGTGTCTGAATGGAAAAATCAAAAGTTCTAGAGATGGAAAAATCAATATTTCACAAAAGGAGATTTCTAGATCATTTTTGTCTGAAGCTGTACATAAATCTGTGTATTTTGATTAATAGGTCTTCAACCAAAGCTTCATTGAATCAAACTTCATTTCAAGCATGGAGTGGAGGAAGGCCAACTGTTAGACACTTTAAATTGTTCGGGAGCATTTGCTACTCTGAAGTGCCAAAAGAAAAAAGAAACAAGTTAGATAAACCAATTGAAATGTGCATATTTTTGGCTATAGCACAATGTCAAAAAGCTATAGGCTATATAACTTGCAAAGCAGCAAAATAGTCATTAGCCCTCGTGTGTTATTTGGTGAAAATGCTTTGTGGAATTGGGAGGATAACAAAGTAGATAAACACAGAGTTCTGCATGATGTCCTTAAAAAAACTAAACTCAAGAAGATGAAAATGATGAAGATTCACCTCCAATTACACCAAGGGTAGATTGACCATCAAGTTCATTATCATCACCAAGCTCACCTCCAAGAAGAATGAGAAGTTTGAATGATATACACCAAATGTGCAACTTATGTATTATTGAACCAAAGAGTTTTGAAAAAGTAACAAAGAAGAAGCTTGGAGGATAGCAATGAAAGAAGTAATCAAAGTGATTGAGAAAAACAGAACATGAGAGCTGGTTGAAAAGCCAAGTGAAAAAGAAGAAGTTCATGTGGAACTGATTTTCAAGGTGAAATACAACTCCGATGGTTCAGTTCAAAGAACAAGGCAAGACTTGTTGCTAAGGCTAAGTAACAGCTTGATATTGATTTCTATGAAACATTTGCTCCCATAACAAGACTTGATACCAATTAGAGCCTTTATTACACTTGTAGTAAGAAAATGGTGGTTATTGCATCAACTTGATATAGAGTTGAAAGAGGAAGTCTATGTAGACCAACCTCAACTATTTATGATAAAAGGAGATGAAGAAGAAGTGAACAAGTTCCAAAAGGCAATCTATGAGCTGAAACAAGCACCTAGAGCATGGTATAGCCGAATAAAGGATTATTTCAATAAGAAAGGATACAAGAAAATGAAAAGTGAGCCTACCTTGTATGTGAAACATCAAGGTGAGAAAGGCATTCTTGTTATTGCTCCTTATGTTGATTTGCTCTTTACAGGCAATACCTAAAAAATGATTATAGATTTTATAAAGGAGATGATGAAGAAGTATGAAATATATGATATGGGTCGGCTCAAATATTTTCTTGGCATGGAGATTCACCAAGATGATGAAGGTGTCGTTATTTGTCAAAAGAATTATGCTGAGAAGGTGCTGAAAATTTTCCAAATGTATGGTTGCAATCAGAACCAATTATTGTGGGGAAAATTTTACAAAGAGAAGATGGTGAAAGCAACATGAAAGCAACCTTTTATAGAAGCATGGTAAGAAACTTGTAATATCTTACTGCAACAAGACCATATATACATTATGTTTGTAGCAAGTCTCTTATCCAGATTTGTGCAAGCACCATGGCATTTTTATCTTGGAGTGGCAAAGACAGTATTCAGGTACACCCAAGGTACAATTGATTTTGGTATCATGAATGAAAGAAACAATTAAGTTAAGCTGTCAAGATTTTGTGACAGTGACTTTGGAGGATGCATGCTGCTTTTCACTTAGAGTGGAGTATTTATTGGCTCTCAAAGAAGCAACAAAGTGCTGCTTAATCTTCAGTCGAAGCTGGGTATACTCAGCTCCAATAGCAAGCCATTTAGCTGGGAAGAATTTTCATGACTTTGGCAAATAGTAAGAAGGAAAAACTAAAGTTGCTTGTGACAACAAATCAGCCATAGCAATGGCCAAGAAGCCAGTCTTTCATAGCAGGACCAGACACATTACACTCAAGTATCATTTCATTTGTGAAGCTATTGAAGAAGGAAAAATATTTGAACTTGAATTTTGCCGGTGAGAAGAACAAGTGGCAAATATCTTTACCAAAGCTCTACCATGAGAAAAGGTTTCAAGAGTTAAGACAAGCTTTGGGAGTTTAGCAACAAGACAGTAAGGGGGAGAATGTTCAGATTAATGCTTAGTTGCTGTTGTTTATATTGTTACTGCTGTAAATGATGTTTAACTATAATTAATGTGATGTTTAGTTAATGAACTTTCACTACAAGAAACACGGGCTTTAGCGACCGCATTTTGCGCCTGCCAAAACATGCGGTCGCTAGTATATACTTTAGCGACCGATTTAACGATTGTTATATTTCGCTGTCGCTAAATATTCATGGTCATCAAAAACTTGGCTTTAGCAACCAAATTTTGCGACTGCCGTTGCCGTCATTAAATTAGCGACTGATTTGGCTACCGAAGTTTGCGGTCGCTAAAGTTTTGGTCAACATTTAGTCCAAAAAAAGTCCTAAATTGAATTTAGTCTTGAACTTTTGTCACTTCCCAGCTACCGCCAAATACAAACGGGGACAAATCTGGGCGAGAGAGAAGGGGAGCGGCGGCGACTTCTTCGAGCGACCGATTTGCCAGAGACCTCAGGCGACCGATTTGCCGGTGAATTCAGGCAACGAGGAGAGGTAGCGGCAGTTTTGTTCTTATTTCGGCGTGTAGGTCTGTTTGTTCTTCTATTGCATCATTTCTGTAGCAAAAGCGTTCCAAACGAGAGGGGTCTGATTGTTTCTTCCATGGTTATTCCCTCTCTAATTCTTAGTTGATCCGCAAATCGTTAGGATTATGCATTGTTTGTATGCCTTTCATATATAAGGCTTTGTTAAAGCAGCCGGCCCTATATTATTTGTACCTATTTTCTGAAAACGGCAGAGAGAGAGAGTGAAGAAAGGATTCCGGAGAAATCTCAGGTAAGGTCTTTACTTTTTCTCTAAATCAAATTTATTTTGGGATTGGGTATGTGGGTTGCAGCAGTTTGTGTTGGGCGTAATGGGTGTAGGTTGTAATTGTAAACGAGAGAAAAATTGTTGTAGACGTTTGAGTGCGGGAGTGAGTGTTTGTGTAAATCTGTATGACCTGTGCATGAGTGAATATGTGTGTTTTGTATGTGCGTGAGTGTTGTGCGAAGGTGGTTGTGTGAATGTATATGTATGTGAGTTTGCAAGGAAAGATAGAGATAGATGATAGTGGGTTTAGGGGTTGAAAATGGGTTTAGTCTACACTATGGTTGTGCTTTGTATGGGCGTGTACATGAAAGGAGGCAGGAAACAGGCACAACAAGTTTGTGTTTTGTTGGTGGAACAAGTGTGCTAAGTGAGGATCTGTAAGGTGGAAGAAGGGCTGAAATGGCAGCCATGCATGGAACTGGTGATTACAGTTTGACTGTGTGTAAACTGGGTGTGAAAATGTATGGCTAGGTGTGTGTAAAAATTGGTATAATAGGTTTGTCCTAAAATGTTTTGTGTATGGTGCCAGCAGGTGCTTATGTATTGTGTGGGTGAAGTGGGTTTAAGCATGAAGAAGGAGCGGAAGGAGCAGCAGTATAGCAGTGAAGTGCTATGCAAGAGTGTGTGTTTTGCGAGATGCGTGAGTGTATGTGTGTATCTACGTGTTTATGCCGCAAGAGGGAGGGCTACCATGAAGTGGGTTTGGGGAAAGTCCACGTGGGTGTGAGAGGAGATGGGTGGGTAGCTGTGTTGTGTGTGTCTTATGTGTGAATATGTTTGTGTGTATAATGGGTATACAGGTGTGAGTTTGTGTGTGTGTTAAAGAAATAAAGGAGGGAGAAGATGTGCAAAGTGTGCCTGCGCATGGTGATGCTGCCAAAAGGCAGCTCATTTTGAGCTGGGTGCTCATGCGTGTGAATTGAGTGCTCTAGGGTGGGTGTGTGTGTGTGTATACGGGGGTGTACTATGAGAGTATGTGTAATGCTTGAGTGGAACAAAGCAAAACAAAAAGGAAAAAAAAAAGAGAGAGAAGAAAGGGAGAGGGAGACCCACTGCCTCACGGCAGTGGCATGGTGGATGTATGTATTTATGTATTTGTGGATGTGTTGCGGAGGTAATGGGTTGTGTGTGTTACATGAGTGCATAATGTATATATGTGTGTATATAGTGTGTGCTATGAGTGGTGTTTCATGTGTGAGCAAGTGATGGCTATGAGATGAAAATGGGGAGCAAGGGAAGCTGCGTGAACAGTAACCGTGAGCTGGTGAGTGTGTTTTGGTTTGGAGAGAAAGTAAAGAGAAGAAGAAGAAGAAAAGTACCGAGTGCGTAAATTGTGTCAGCGTTAAGTGCGACACTTGCGTAAACTTGTGGACACTCCAATGGAAAGGTTCCACCATCAAGTCTAGTCTCAAGAGCGTGAAAGCCACATATGACCATACTCAACCAAATATCAGCTTTGAGTCTTTATGTTATGTCTTCTTTTATAGATGAGCTTATTAGGAACGCTCGGGAAAATTTGAGTCGACAAATAACCAAGGAAATTCAAAGCAATTGAGTAGGCTGCCAAATTTGGGTGCAAGGATTTCAGCTTAAGAGGTCACGCTGCAAGACCATACCAATAAACACAGAATTACTAGGACTTGAGCAGAAAGCAAATATCCACAAACACAAAATTCTTATGTAATAACTGGCAAGCAATGGAAACTTAGAACTTTCATATAGGTATGCAAGTAGTAAAAACTACTGAAGGAATTGCACATGGATTATAACTTACACATGCAGAGATTTGATTCAGCTGCAGCTTAAGAAGCACAACTGTCCTATGGCAATATCAATACCACGATCGTAAATGAATTTGCCATCAGCTGCATGTAAACCGAGTAAATGATGAGAATGACAAAATAAGAAGTGGCGAAGGCCTAGATTTTGTTAAGAATGACCACCTAAACCAACTCTACATGATTATGGCACCAACTCAACAACTTTGAAGCAGAGTGATGACACATCACAAGTGCAACAAGTTAAAAAATCGAAACCTGTACTTCTCCAAACTACATGTAATACAAATTTTATCGAGTACTTATATATTTTGTGCTCTATATGTGATCTTGATTTGATATATGATGTTGAATCATTTGTATGGCTTCGTGCAGGGCAATACCGATGATCCTAGTGCCGGTGACCCCCGGGGCGATGACGATGTTGTTGGATCGAACGTGCCTTCTTCATTGAGGAATGAAGAAGATGATGACGGAGCTAGTTGTTCTGTCAACGAGTGATTTAGACAGGGTTTTGTTTGATTTATGCAATGAATCTTATTTTATTGTTTTGAATTGATCATCGGTACTTAACAGTTTTGAATTCTATTATTTTAATGTATATGTTAACGTTTATCTATACTTTGATGAATGCGACAAGTTGTTTGAATGAATGCGGGACAAGGGGTTAAAACAGTTTTGAATGAATGCGCTGAAAGCTTTTAACGCATTCATTCAAAACCGTTTCAATCGAGGTTAAATCGATTTTTGGATCAATTCGATTGGATGTGAATTGCTTATGAATTGATATTAGTTCTATGACAGGTTTTGGACAGGTTATTTGACCTGCATTTTTTTTTTGGCAAAGCCAGGTTTTGCGACTGCGATGTGCGGTCGCTAAATGGAATAAAGTGGTCACTAATTTTAATATTTAAAAAATTAAAATAATATTTAAAAATATTTAACGACCACACATAGCGGTCATTAAATTAAATAAGTGCGATCGCTAAATATTTTTAATATATTTCTAAAAAAAATAAAATAATTATTTAAAATTTTAGCGACCGCAACTGCCGGTCGTTAATTCGGTCGCCAATATATAATATAATTTAATAAAAATATTTAAAATAGAAAAATTTTAAATTAAAAAAATATAAGGCGGTCGCTAAATTTAGCGACCGAATTTTAAACGCGGTCGCTAAAATTTAGCGACCTGGCCTATAGCGACCCCTTTAGCGACCGCGTTGACATCTTTAGCGACCGCCATACGCGGTCGCTAAAGGCACTGTTTCTTGTAGTGTTTAGTTAAATTTAGGTGGAAGCTAAGTAGTCACTTGTCAATCATCACAATTTGAACTTTGGTATTGTGTAAGCTAACTAGAGAAGCTAAGAGGGCAATATCAGTTTTTTCGAAACTCATCCCCCCCCCCCCCCCCCTTCCTCATGCTCAAAACCACCCTTAAACAATTTATCAACCAAGACTTCATTTGGCAATTTGCAATACACAAGGCCATTCGTAAAAGGCAACTTCAATCAAAGTATTTTTTTTATAGTCAACTTATTTTATGCTTGAATTACATATGTGAGACCAACAAGATAACCCGGAGGGGCGGGGCGTGTTGAATAGGGTCTTAAGACTACTTTTAAAAAAAAAGTAATCACAACAAACTTAGATAAACTATGGTGAACACTTAGATAGCTTCAAACACCAAACCTCAAACACAATATCTCAATTAAGCAAGCTAACCAATCTCAACACAAGTATGAGACAATAATGTAAAGAAAGGAGGGTTTGGAGATACTTGACGCCTGAGATTTAGATGGTTCAACTCAAATTACCCTCAAGCCTACGTTCACCCATTCAAGGAAGTCCCTTGAAAGGCCCTAAAATCCACTAAAATGATCTTTCTTATGAGTCAAGATCGAACCTCTTAAATCCATTGATGCTATACCCTCATCAAGAACAAGCTTTTACAATCCCAAAGCTCCAAAGCTTGACAACCCTAAGCTTTAATACAAGAAACTTTAGATGAATTATTGTGTATAAAGATGCACTTTCAATAAGCAGATGAGTACAAGTTTAAGCTCTTGAACAAGAGAGATGAGTGTATAATGACTTATGATGAAATTGTATATCTCTCAAATGCAAGCTTACAATAAATGCTCTCTTAAATTATACGAGAAAAAAATGAAAAACAAGAGAGGTTGAATAATAGCTTTGAACTTTGAGTATATGCAAGATTAGGGGGCTTTAAATGCAATTGATGAATCAAAACTATGCCCAAAATGAATTTATATAGTTGTGGAAATTAATATGACTGTTGGGAAGTAGGTAGGGCATTTAATGCACCAAATGGTAAATGCAGTCGACTGTATGGAACCATTGCAGTTGACTGTATTCCCAAAGTAGCCATTGAAAATTCAAAATTATCAATTGCAGTCGATTGTATTCCAATGCAGTTGACTGTAATAGGCTATTGGAAGTCATTGCAGTCGACTGCATTGGAATGCAGTCTACTGTAACAACTCTCTGCCCAACTTGCAGCCGACTACATTCCAAAAAAAGCAATTTCCCCTATTTTCAAAGTATGAAAATTTTATGCATGCAAGGGAAACCTATGGGCAAAGTGTAACATCCCAAAATTTTCCGGAACGTTAATGCTCAATCAATCAGTGACACTAAGACAATGATAACCTCATAACTAGATGATCAATCATCATCAGAACAACTAAACCTTAAATCAAACAATATTCTCTGTGGACTGCATAAATGATACATCAACTAAGTCCAAAAATTCTTAGATAACAATCACTACCCGCACAGGGGTTCTAACAAATAATAGCAAAAATTAAATTCATTTTCTTTCGCTCGCTCTAATCCATGTTCAGGTAACCTACGGCTGGTTATCACCTGCACAAAGGAAATCAAGGAAGAGTGAGCTTTCGAGAGCCCAGTGAGGTCTATCAAAGACATAAAAACAATAAAACGATACGAACGATTTGATATTTAAGCCAAATAAAAACTTTTAAAATGAGAACTGAACGATTCAAACAATCTTTCTGTATACAATGAAATCATAATTTTGAAAGGGTTTTCAAAGAAACCCACAACATTTCAATGTAAACATAAGGAGGGGTATCAACTCATTTTCCATAATCAATAACCATTTTTAAAACTCTTAAAGTGAAATAAACATAAATAGGAAACGTTGAACATGAGCAGTACAGAAGCGAAGCCACCCCGGCAATGCTCGATACGCTTACATATGCATATGTACATTGACTAGTCCATCTAAGTACTAGTTAAATCCATCCAACATACCATCCTTATAACGCCAATAATACAGACCATCCTTATGGCTCCCAAGTTACTAACTCATGTCAACCTTGAGAAACAATACATAGAATTCAAAACATTTTATGATAATTGAATAGATAAAATGGATGTGAGCAAACAAAGAATTACAAACGATCGCTTAAGGTTCAAGTTAGGGTTTCACTAGCAAAATTCAAATATTTTCAGGAAATTTTATAAAATAATATTTCGATAAATTTTTGCAAAACCATTAAGACTAAAACACATGGATTCAGATGACGAGTAAGGTTCAGAGAGAAAATCCTTACCTCGATCCAAGCTAAGCAATGCTAACTGACCTCGATCCAAAAAATCTTTGAATAAACCTAGATTGGCAATCCATATATTAGAACATAATCTATACTAATATACTATAAACCTAATATCAACTACTCACCACGTGCTCACTTCTAACTCCGAAATTGTTCAACTCAAAGCGCACCTCACACGCAGCTGACCTACCCAAAAATTTCATACACTCCTTAATGCGCAACAATATCCCAAATTTCTTAATAAATTACAATAAAACACTTTTATTGCTTAAAACATTATAAGAAGTCAAAATATAAATTTTCTGAATATTTTCGAATTAAAATAATTTCTTAAATGCAATAAAAACTCATAAATTGCCAAAATTGCTTCTATGTGAAAATAAAGTCCCATAATTTTTGTAACAACTTTAAAATATGTATAAAAATTATAGAAACTTAAATCTGAAGTTAAAAGGCATTAAAACTAATTTTCAAATTTTCATTTTGTTAAAATCAATGCGATACGGAAACCATAGAAAATCAACTCCCAAAATCATCAAATTTAAACTGAGTCTTATTTATTCAATAAAGACATTACTATAATTTTTCCAGAACATTTTCAGGGATTAAAGGCTTCAAAAAGAATTTTACAAGTCTAAGCTTCCAAAAATATTAAAAATACATACATTTTTAGAAAATTACAAAGTTTTGCCAGAAATTTTAACTTAGCCTATAGTATCATACTTTAAATTTTTACTGGCTAACAATACTTGCACACTATCCCATGCGCATGACGTACCTAATGGTAATCCGTGTACACCTGTGCAAAAATACCCATTTCATCTTGTTCTCTGTCCATTACCCAAAACAAAGTCACCAGTCCATACTTACTGTTCATGCAGCTTTTCTTCGCTCTTCATTCTCTTCATTATCATCTCATAACCACCACTTCCTCACAGATGAAACACCACTTGAATACTAGAAAGATGGATAAGCCTCTTTGTACACAGAAAAATACATACGCCAGAAGCCTTAAAAACTTTTCATGGAGAATTTCTTATTCCCTAAAGCATTTCTATTCCTCTTCAAATGCACGGAAATAGCACACAGTACACTGCACCCAAATACCCAAGCACCTAAGCACCCTACTCACATACCCATTCATTCACTACACACCAAACACACACACACACACACACACACATTTACTTTTCTTGCGGCAGACCTACCTGTGCAACCCATTTACTCATGCAGGTTCACACCATTTCCCTTCTTGCACACCACACAGCATATCATGGGTCTTCTTCCTCTACCTACTTTGGCTGTGTGCTTCTCCTTCCAAGCCACACGGCATATTTCATGCATCTTTACACAGTCAAAACACACCCATTCACTCCCCGATGTACACAAACCCATTTCAGCTTGCTTTCTCTCCCTTTCTCTCTCTAGACACTCATATTCCCCACACTCTGTCACCCTCTGCACACCTAGCTCCTCCTCGCTTATACATAACCACTTTTGCGGCAGCGCCAGAGTAAATACCTGTGGCTGTTTCTCTCTCTAAAGGCAGCCCTTCTCGTGACTCTCTCTCTCTCTCTCTCTCTTCAACCACAACACCAACACTCAGATTTACACTACCCTACATCACAGCTCTTTAAATGCACAACCCATGTACCCACACCCTCGTTTACACAGCCATACGTGCAGCAATTGCACACCCCACATATTTCACGCTACCAGATTTTTACCCATCTCTCACGCGACCCATGCGCCCCCACAATCACACAATATACTTACACATATACACAGCTTCTATGTGGCATCGTATACTCCTAAGCTCACTTCGCGGCAGTCACCAAACTCACAGAAACCACTCTCACGACTGAAATCCCATGCCTCCCCTTTTATTCTATAAACCATTAATTAACAAAGAGTAAATGATTTAGAAAACTTACCGGAAAAACAACCGGATCGTCGGAATAATCCTTCTTCCGCTACCTCTTCTCTTCCTGTATTTCCTCTCCACTTTTGTCCCCTTTTCTGTTCTTTCTCTCAAATCTCTCTTACTCTCTCTCTCGAAGGTGAGTCTGGCGGCTCAAAGGGGTGCCCTAGATGGCTACCCCAGAATAGATATCATATATATATATGTGTGTGTGTGTGTGTGTGTGTGTTTAAAGAAACCCTAAATGAAAAAATATAAAGAAAACCCTACATAAATTTTGTCACTAAAAATATTCGCCGCTAAAATTTCTAACTAAATCCAAAAAGTATCGGGTGTTACACAAAGTTTAGGTCATAGTCATCGATACGATCAACTCTTTATGTCTAGTTTCAAAGTAAGGAATAAAAGCATTGAAAAATTAAATCGAAGTATTCCATCTTTGATGCGTTCCGTTGAGTATCTTTGATCGATTTGCTCATCTAATTGTCCATTTGCATGAGTATAAGATTGCACTTATTGTTTCATGAACTCAATGCATGTTAGACAACATAATCATCAAATGTTAGTTATCATCGAAATCAAATATAATGTTAGGTTAAATAACCTTAGAACTAACAATCTCCCCATTTTTTATGATGACAAATATTCATTCAAGCAATATAGACTCCCCCTTATCTCAAGTAATATGTGCTCATATCAAATCCACACAAGTATGAATCAACAATTTTTCTCCCCCTTTTTACATCTTTAAAAAGATCAAAGGTTGTATGTGTGTTAAAGTGATTAACATATGTATCCATCCATTGATAATCAATATAGCCAACAAGGGCATTCAAACAAGTAAGCGCAAGCACTTGAACAACCATCAAGAGGTGTACCAAGCACATGTAGCAAAATAGCCCATAAAAAGAAGCGTCGTATGAATCAGAAGAGCAGCAAAATAAGCGTGAATCAAAGTGCTAATTTTAAAATATTAACCAAAGTTCTAATGCAAGATTACAAGTATCATCCATGACAAGTTTTTAAATACATATTAGAGTCAAAAAGCATAAGCATAAAACACTAACTATGTCCTAGCTCAAGCACCCGATGGTGGAGGTGGTGGGTGAAAAACGTCCTCATCGGGACACTGAATACCCCGATGGTCCTCCATGTGAGAAAGGCTTTGACTGAGCTGAATATGAGCGAGATTCAACCGGCATGCATCTACTGATGCATCTACTGATGCATCATATCCAAGCATGCAAGGATCGCCACATATCCGGTAGTAGAAGAACCAGAAGAAGTGCCTGCCTCGTGAGTACTCGGCATAACCAATGAAGGTGGATCACGATCATCCCCATCACTGACACCTCCACGAGCATCAGCATCATCATCTTCATCCTCCATAGTATCGTCCATGTCAAGCTCATGTAAGAATCGTCTACGTTTATCTAAGAGGCCCTTCCTACGAAGGGTAGAACAATCTAGAATGTTGTGCCGAGTCACCTCAAGGTACGCACCGTGAAGAGGTATGTCAAGGGCAGCAAAACTATGAGTGAGTAAGAGGCCATAAGGTATAGCTAAAGTAGGATGAGAGGCATTCGTAATCATGTTCAACATAATGAGACGAGGGAGGTTAATCGGTGTACCGGAGCAAAAAAATGTCAAGAGCCGGACATCTAAATAAGAGACTAATGAAAGACCGCCGGCTCAAGGAATGACATTATGAGCTATGACATGATGAAAAAGTCAAGAAATAGGAGGAAGGTCACGAAGGTTGGGCTTGCTTGTAGCCCTAACATGACGTAGAGAGTGTTGAATCTTCTCATCGATAGAAAAAGGTCGGTCAAACCAATATGATTGACCAGCTACAGGGATAATCTCTAGTGTGAATGAAAAACCACTATTGGCGAGGTCTAGAAGAGTGGCTAGACGTGACTAGGAGAATGAAATACGACGTCCAAAGACATAAAAGGTGAGGGTACACAACTCACTAGAAATACTCCAAGTCAAGTTTGCATAAAATAAACAGATGGCATCAGGATAATATAGAATGGTGTCTCGATTAGTAACACGGTCTAAATGACAATCCTAAAGGTGTCTAAGCACATTTATGCTAAAAAGAAATGGAATAACTAATCGCAAACCTGAAGCCAAAGAGGAAGAGAGCTATGCTGAAAAGCAGTCTAAGGCTTCTCAATTGCGATAACGGTAGCGATCAAATTTTACGGAGATAGGCTACGGTTCGGGTCCGGCGCGAGAAGTACTAGCACTTGCTTGTTTTTCTCATGCCATTCTCGAAACAATCTAACAAATTTGGAAAGAGAAATAAAATGAGTAAGTGTTGACTTGTTGATTTTGATGATTCCAGCCTTATCTTCTCTAACATTAATCTGACAATATTATTAAGATAAACATTTCAGGATTTATCTTAATCAAACAAAGACAAGACCTTGATATGGACAAAGCTTGAACTTGGACTTGGTTGGACTTGGGATTTAAAGACTTGGATTACATTGAAGACACAAGAACTGAAGTATATTTTTTTGTTAGCATTTTCTAAGTCTTTCTTAAAGATCTGACAGAAATTCTAGTAAAGAACGAAGCCATGACTTTTAGTCGAAGCCAACACTTTTAGTCGAAGTTCTAACTTTTAGTCGAAGCATCAACTTTTAGTTGAAGCCTCAACTTTTAGTCGAAGCCAACACTTTTAGTCGAAGCATCAACTTTTAGTCGAAGCCATGACTTTTAGTCGAAGCCTTAACTTTTAGTCGAATCAACTTTTAGTCGAAGCCTCAACTTTCAGTCGAAGCCTTAACTTTTAATCAAAGCCAACACTTTTAGTCGATGCCAACACTTTTAGTCGAAGCCAACACTTTAGTCCAAGCCAAAACTTTTAGTCGAAGCCAAAATGTTTTAGTCGAATCCTTCTTTTTGGGCTTTCCCTTCCTAACGGTTCACTATTCGTTACTTGTATAAAAAGGGGTCCTTGAAAGCATTTAATATCTCTCTCTCTCTAGCGAACTTCTTTCCTCTCCAAAAACTCTTTCATCTTAATCTCTTATTCTCATCTATTCTCTATTGAGTGAGTTTACCTTTGAGAAAGTTCATTGTAAGCTTCTTAATTTGGTTCTTGAAAGAATATAGATCTTTCCACCTAAGAAGGCTTAGTCTTAGTTTTCATTGTAACATCTGCTCAAGAAGGAGCTTGTTTGTTGTATTCAAATTGTAAATCACTTTTTATTTGTAAACTATTGAAAACCTTGGAAGGGTTTCAAAAATTGTACTGCGGTTTGAGCTAGCACCCGAAGCTAGTTGGATTAGTGAAAGGCTCAAGTAGGTCTCCCTTGGGTGGAGTACTCGAGGACTGGACGTAAGCTGATGGGGTCGAACCAGTATAAATCTCTGTTTCAAATTTATTACTATTATATTTGTCATTACTTTGTAATCTCATTTTTTAATTTATACTCAAAGTTGTAAAACACCTATTCACCCCCCTCTAGGTGTATTTAGGGACCTACAAGTGGTACCAGAGTCGTGTGCTCTGGTATTTTTCTATGACTTAATCATCAAGAGCTAAAGCTCGGGTTATGGAAGAAGGATCAACAACCACCAAGCCACCCTTGTTGAAGAATGACAACTATAGCTACTGGAAAAATCGTATAAGGAATTTTCAGAGGCAGGATACACACGTTTGGTATGTTGTTGAAAATGGTCCTATAATTTCGATGAAGGATGGACCAGATGGAACCAAGATTCTGAAAGGAATTCTTGAAATGGACTCTCATGAGGCGTAGCTTTTCTCCATGGATGATAAAGCTAAGAACATTATCAGTTGTGGCCTTGACATGAATGAGTACAATCGAGTCTCAACATATGAGATTGCTAGTGAAATGTGGAGGTTACTCATGAAGGAACAAATCAAGTAAAAGAGACTGAGATCAACATGTTGGTCCAGTAGTATGAGGCCTTCAAGATGAAGGAGCACGAGTCCATAAATGAGATTTACTCCAGATTCACACTCATTATAAATGGACTAAAACTTTTGGGTAAAATCTACCCAGAAAAAGAAGTTGTCCGAAAAGTTCTCAGATCTCTTCCAAAGAGATGGGAAGCAAAACTCACAGCCATTCAAGAGGCAAAGGATTTGAATGTACAGAAGCTTGAAGAATTGGTGGGTTCTTTAATGACTCATGAAATTAGAATGAAAATTCGTGACGAAGAAGAAACCACCTCCAAGAAGAAGAACTTAGCTCTTAAAGCTGAGACCTCTCATGAACCTTCAGAGTGCAGCGATGATTCTGATCCTGAAATGGCTCTCATCACTCGAAAGTTCAAGAAATTTGTCGTAAGCAAGCGAGATAGGAAGATTAGGAAAAATCCTACAAACCAATCACATTAGAGAAATAACACTAATTGGAATATAAAGGAAAATCCTGATGCTTGCTATGAATGCGGCAAAACTGGGCACATCAAAAAATAATGTCCACAACTCAAGAACAAGATCGCAAGCAGCAACAGTCGAGACTTCAAAGAAAAGAAGTTCAGGTCCAGAAAAGCACTGCTGACTTTGGATGACTGATGAAAGTGACAAAGAAACTAGCGAAAATGATGACATAGCTCAACTTTGCTTCATGGCCAAAGATGATAATCCCAAGGTAATCTCTGAAAATCCTGATTATAATGAACTTAAGATAACTTTTCTTCAACTCAATGAAAATTATGAAAAGTTAAAAGTTAAAAATGCCAATCTAAAAAATAAGGCCCTTTCTTTGATAAATACGGTTGAGAGTTGGAAGGCGAAAAAGAAGAGTTTCAAGAAAAGATTGAATTATATATTTATGAAAATACTTATTTAGAAAATAATTTGAATACTTCTAAGAAGGAAAACTCTCTTTTGTCTTCTGAAATTCAATCTCTCCGAGGACTAAAAGTTCTAGTTGAAAATGAATTCTTAAAATCTCAACTGGAAGATATTTCTTTACAAAAAATTAATTTAGAAAAGGAGATTGAAGATCTGAATTTTACACTTTCAAAATTTATCCAAGGAAGAGAGAACTTGGATATTCTTTTGAGAAGACAAAGATGTGTTTTTGAGAAAAGTGGAATCGGTAACAATCCTTCAAAGAAGCAAAAGGATTACAAAAATTTCTTTAACAAAAATTTTGCTTCCTGTTCACCATTCACACTCTATACAGTTGCAACAAGAAAGGGCACTTAGTTAAAAATTGTCCTTTTAATGCTGCCAGAAATCAGTCATTCCCTTATATTACAAAAAATAAAATGAAACAAGTTCGGGTGCCAAAATCTTGTTTATCTAATCTTCTAGGACCCAAGAAAGTGTGGGTACCTAAAGGAACGAAACCAGAATCTGTTGTAGGTATGCTTGAAAGCAAGGGTAGATTCCAACAAATGGATTCTCGACAGTGGATGTTCAAGGCATATGACCGGTGATCGCTCACTATTTTCTCATATCACTCCAAAGGATGGAGGACTTGTTACCTTCTACGACAACTCAAATGGAAAGATCATTGGTAAAGGTAAAATTGGTACTGGTTCCATATCTATCGATAATGTATCCTTGGTTGACGGCTTGAAGTTCAATTTGATAAGTATCAGTCAACTAATCAATAGTGGACACAAAGTTTAGTTTGGAGGCGATCAATGCCTTATCAGTCATGCCTCAGATGGAGGTACCTTGGTTGGTAAGAGAGATGGTAATATCTATACTCTATCTTTTGATGCATCTGACTCTTCTCATGAAGTGTGTCTTTCTGTTCAGCATAATGATATTTGGTTGTGGCATCGTACATTAGGTCATGTTCACATGGATGTAATCAAGAAACTTCTCTTGAAAGACCTTGTCAGAGGCTTACCAAAGTTAAGGTTTATCAAGGATAAAGTTTGCGATGCCTGTCAATATGGTAAACAGTCAAAAACATCTTTTCAAGCCAAAAATGTTGTTTCCCCCTCTCGCCCTCTTCAACTCCTTCATTTAGATCTTGTTGGTCCTACGAGAAATGCCAGCCTAGGTAAAAAAATTTATGCTTTCGTCATTGTTGATGATTTTCTAACTCATAAGGATGAAGCGTTTGAAAAATTCTTCAGTCTTGTTAAGCAACTTCAAAATGAGAAGGAGTTAAAGCTTATAAAAATTTGAAGTGATCATGGCGGTGAATTTGAAAAAGATTTTATTCCTTTTTGTATTCAAAATGGCATTTCACATGAGTTTTTTGCTCCTCGGACACCCCAACAAAATGGAGTTGTAGAGAGAAAGAATCGTACTCTACAAGAAATGGCCAGAACCATGCTTCATGAAAACTCCCTGCCAAAATACTTTTGGGCCGAAGCCGTCAGCACTTCCTGTTACGTGTTGAACAGAGTACTCATCAGAACGATTCTTGATAAAACTCCTTACCAAGTGTTCTCAAATCGAAAACCAAAAATCAATTATTTCAAGGTTTTTGGTTGCAAATGCTTTATTTTGAACAATCGTGAGAACTTGGGAAAGTTTGATGCGAAATCTGATGAGGGAATATTTTTTGGTTATTCATTAAAAAGTAGAGCATATAGAATCTATAACCGTAGAATTATGACAGTTGAAGAATCTATACATGTAGTATTTGAGGAATCTAATGTTGAAAAACCAAGCAAGAATGCAGGTGATGACAATCAAGAACTCTCCCTGGACTTGAACAACAAACTTAACGTCTCCTCAACCGAGGAGGAGTGTTCAACATCTTCTCACCATAATAGTGAAGAGAATTTGCCACTTCCAAAAAGCTGGAGATACTCTTTCAATCATCCATTAGAACAAGTCATAGGTAATGTAAAACGCGGAGTTACAACTCGGTCTACGGTAAATCTTTTTTGTACGGATTTTGCTTTCTCAAATAGAGCCTAAAAATATTTCAGAGGCTCTAAACGATTCTGAGTGGATTCTTGCCATGCAAGATGAATTGAAACAATTTGAAAGAAGTGATATTTGGTCACTAGTTCCGGCTCCTATTCAACAAAAGTCATTGGAAAAATGGCCATATTGTTCGTAACAAGGCTAGATTAGTTGCTCAAGGATACAATCAAGTCGAAGGGGTTGATTTTGATGAAACCTTTGCTCCAGTTGCTCGACTTGAAGCTATTCGAATGCTTTTTGCATTTTCATGTCATATGAACTTTAAACTTTATCAAATGGACGTGAAAAATGCTTTCTTGAATGGAGTAATACAGGAGGAAGTTTTTGTTAAACAACCTCTCGGTTTTGAAAATGAAAAATACCCCAATCATGTTTTTAAGCTAAAAAAAGCGTTGTACGGTCTTAAACAAGCTCCTCGAGCTTGGTACGATCGTCTTAGCAGCTTCCTCATTGATCATGGATTCTCTCATGGCAAAGTCGATACTACTCTCTTTACGAAAATCCGTAATTTGCATATTTTAATAGTTCGAATATATATTGACGACATTATTTTTGGTGCCACTAACAATGATCTATGCCAAGAGTTTACTGAGAATATGCATAGGGAATTTGAGATGAGCATGATGGGAGAACTTACCTTTTTCCTTGGACTTCAAATCAAGTAATCAAAAGAAGGAATTTTTGTAAGTCAGTCTAAGTACACACAGGAACTTTCGAAAAGGTTTGGCTTGGATAATGCTAAACCTAGAGGTACCCCTGTTTCTCCCAGCGTTAATCTTGTCAAAGAAGAAAATGGTAAGGATGTAGATAACAAACTTTTTCATGGTATGATTGGTAGTTTACTTTATCTTACTGCTTCTAGACCTGACATAATGTTTAGTGTATGCATTTGTGCCCATTTTCAAGCGAGTTCCAAAGAATCTCATTTATCTGCAGTTAAACGTATTTTTAAATATCTCTCTAACACTCTTTCTTGTCTCTCTACTCTCTCTACTTCGATTCAGTTAATACTTGAATCGCAAACCACCCTTGCTACTTCCGTTGCAGCTAACCACAATGCTCTCCTTTATGAGCTTGCTGCCCTTCAGCAGTCGGTTCAACACTCCTTTGCCCAGCTTCTTTCGAACCAAATTGACTTTCACAACCTTCTCAATGACCTTACCGCTAACTTTTCCTCTCTCCCTCTAAATCATACTCCACTCCTGAATAGTTTGACTCGGATGCAGCATGATCTTCAACGCCAGTAGGAAGCTGCCCTTCAGGCTCATCGTCGCTAGGCCTATCTCACCACAAGCATTCTGATCGAACAAGACCGCTATCTGGCTCATCAGATCTTCGATCAGGCCCATGGCTTTCGGGTGACTCGTCCAAATATCTTTCCTTCTCGTCATACTGGCAACGAAGGGGAAGAATGGTTCTTTAACCCCCATCTCCCGTACTATCCTCCACCGTCGCGCTTTCCTCGTGTCGTCGAAGTCGTTGAAGTTCCCACAACCACTCTGTCGCCTACTGACCCCTCCTCTTCTGCTCAAGGTGCTCATCGATCTGCTCCACCGCCCGCTGATCTATCATCCTCTCTCTGCACAGGGTGCTCGCCGCCGTCGGCCCTAGATTCTTTTTCCTCCTTTGATTGCCTTGGCTGCCCCTCTTTTTGATTTGACAAAGGGGGAGAACGATTAATTATTGATCATTCTTTTGTATGCATCTTTAACAATTTTTGATGAATATTAGAAGATGTTCTTTTACTTATTACTTTGTTTGAATGATTAATCGATCAAGGGGGAGTATGTTTTTATAATGTTATAATTAATATTGTCATCATCAAAAAGGGGGAGATTGTTGACTTGTTGATTTTGATGATTCCAGACTTATCTTCTCTAACATTAATCTGACAATATTATTAAGATAAACATTTCAGGTTTCATCTTAATCAAACAAAGACAAGACCATGATATGGACAAAGCTGGAACTGGGACTTGGTTGGATTCGGGATTTAAAGACTTGGACTACATTGAAGACGCAAGAACCTAATGTCCATTTTTTGTTAGCATTTTCTAAGTCTTTCTTAAAGATCTAACAGAAATTCTAGTAAAGAATGAAGCCATGACTTTTAGTCGAAGCCAACACTTTTAGTCGAAGCATCAACTTTTAGTCGAAGCCATGACTTTTAGTTGAAGCCAACACTTTTAGTCGAAGCCAACACTTTTAGTCGAACCCTCGACTTTTAGTCAAAGCCATGACTTTTAGTCGAAGCCAACACTTTTAGTCAAAGCATCAATCGAAGCCATGACTTTTGGTCGAAGCCTCAACTTTTAGTCGAAGCATCAACTTTTGGTCGAAACCATGACTTTTAGTCGAAGCCAAAATGTTTTAGTCGAATCCTTCTTTTTGGGCTTTCCCTTCCTAACGGTTCACTATTCGTTACTTGTATAAAAAGGGGCCCTTAAAAGCATTTAATATCTCTCTCTCTATAGCAAACTTCTTTCCTCTCCAAAAACTCTCTAATCTTAATCTCTTATTCTCATCTATTCTCTATTGAGTGAGTTTACCTTTGAGAAAGTTTATTGTAAGCTTCTTGGTTTGGTTCTTGAAAGAATATAGATCTTCCCGCCTAAGAAGGTTTAGTCTTAGTTTTCATTGTAACATCTGCTCAAGAAGGAGCTTGTTTGTTATATTCAAATTGTAAATTACTTTTCATTTGTAAACTATTAGAAACCTTCGAAGGGTTTCGGAAATTGTACTGCGGTTTGAGCTAGCACCCGAAGCTAGTTCGATTAGTAAAAGACTCGAGTAGGTCTCCCTTGCGCGGAGTGCTCGAGGACTAGATGTAAGTAGGTGGGGCCGAACTAGTATAAATCTCTGTGTCAAATTTATCACTGTTATATCTGTCATTACTTTGTAATCTCATTTTTTAATTTATACTTAAAGCTATAAAAAAAAACCTATTCAGCCCCCTCTAGGTGTATTTAGGGACCTACATTAAGATGTATGTGAATGCAAATTAAGATAGTAATTGGAAATTAGGGTTCATATAATTTTTGAAAAATGATGATTTTTATGAAATTGTTGAAATAAATTATGTTAATGTATGCCGGATAGATAACATAACATGAATTTAGGCAAATACATACGAAAGATGTCATGAATTTTGAATAATTTTGAAGAATATATACCCTAGTTCATGTAATTTGGGGAAAAATAAATTTTGGACAAATGTATGTAATTAAACCATGTATAAGCAAGCAATATTCATAACTAAGCATGACTCAAGTGATCAAACATGTAATTGCATGATCAATTGAAGAAATTTTGACAATATAGAACCCTAGTTTATGAAATTTGGGGAAAAATCAATTTTTGCATGAATTCATGTAATTAAACCATGTAGAATCAGGTAATAAACATCACTAAGTATGAATCAAGAGTTAAAATATGTAGTAGCATGCTCAATATAAGCGGATTTGATGAAATGGAACTATATTGTAAGAATCGAATTTTCAAAGATTTTGAACAATATGTGTGAAATCAATCAGTGAAACTGTATAAAATATGTAAGAACAAGAATTTGAAAGAAATACATACCAATTTCAAGCCGAAACCAAGAAAATTGAAGCCTTGTGTGTGTGTGTGAGAGAGAGAGAGAGAGAGAGAGAGAGAGAGAGAGAGAGAGAGAGAGAGAATGAGTGAGGGAGGGAGAATCTGCTGAAATTGGCTCGATTTATGCCTCTTCCCCGTAACGCAGTCGACTGCATATTCTTATGCAGTCGACTTCATTGCAAAAAAAAATCAAACAGCCTTGAAATGATTATGAATTTGTATATTGCAGTATAAATGTGTGCAAATCAATTTAAACAAATGAGATTAAATGAATATCAACAACATCAATAATTTTGAAAGAAAAACAACCAAAGCATGCTATAAGCATATGAGCTAATGTTCAAGCATGTGAAGTGCAACTTGCATATTAATGCACGAGATATATAACAATTTAGTCACATAGGTGAAGACATGCCTAGTTCTCTTCTAAGAGCGGTAAATCTTTTCGAATCTGATGGTTTGGTAAAGATATCCGCTAATTGCTGATTTGTGTCCACGAAATCTAGAACAATATCACCTTTTTGCACATGATCAAGGATAAAATGGTGTTTGATTTCTATGTGCTTAATCCATGAATGTTTGATGGAATTTTTGCTCAAGTCAATGGTACTAGAGTTATCGCATAAGGTAGGAATGCGATTAGACTTGAGTCCAAAATCCAATAGAGTTTGTTTCATCCAAAGAATTTGTGCACGACGAGCACCAACTACCACGTATTTGGCTTCATTGGTAGAGAGTGCAACCAAATTTTGCCTTTTGGAACTCCAAGAAACAAATGAGTGTTCTAGGAATCGGCAACCGCCACTAGTACTTTTTCCGCTCAGTTTTACAACCAGCATAGTTGGCGTCGGAGTAACCAACTAGGTCAAAAAATGACGTGTTCTTAGGAAACCATAACCCTAAGTCATGAATGCCTTTGAGATATCTAAGGATTCTCTTAATGGCAACCAAATGAAATTCCTTAGGACAAGCTTGAAATTTAGTAGATAGACAAACACTAAACGTTATATCGGGTCTACTTGCGGTAAGGTAAAGGAGTGAGTCGATCATACCTCGATAGCACTTCATATCAACATCCTTACCCTTTTCACTTCATCAAGCTTTAATGATGAGCTCATTGGAGTGTCAAAAGCATTTGATTCTTCCACGTCAAATCTCTTGAGTAACTCTTTGGTGTATTTGGCTTGGTTGATAACGATTCCATCCTTGCTTTGTTTGATTTGGAATCCAAGGAAGAAGTTGACTTCTCCCATCATTGCTCATTTCAAACTCCTTACTCATACAAGAAGCAAACTCTTCGCACAAGGATCCATTAGTAGCATTAACTATAATATCATCAACATAAATTTGTTCCAACAATAAGTCCTTGCCCTCATATTTTATAAAAAGAGCGGTGTCAAGTTTTTCTCTCGAAAATTCATTTTCAAAAATAAAATTACTTATTCTTTCATACCAAGCTCTAGGAGCTTATTTTAAACCTTAAAGAGCTTTGTTAAGCTTGAAAACATGGTTTGGATATTTTTCATATTCAAAACCGAGAGGTTGAGCTACATATACTTCCTCCGAAATAAAACCATTTAGAAAAGCACTCTTGAAATCCTTTTGATAGAGTTTAAAATCTTAATAACAAGCAAATGCTAATAACATTTTAATAGATTCAAGTCTAGCTATCGGTGCATAAGTCTCATCAAAATCGACTCCTTCCTCTTGATTATAACATTGGGCCACTAATCTAGCCTTGTTTCTAACCACGACTCTGGATTCATCAAGTTTGTTTCTAAATACCTATTTTGTGCCTATAATCCTATAGTTTTGAGGTTTAGGCACAAGAGTCCAAACTTGATTTCTTTCAAATTGAACTAGCTCTTCTTGCATAGCAAGCATCCAAGATTCATGATGTAGAGCTTCAGATAAGTTCTTGGGTTCAATTTGTGAAAGAAAAGCTAAATTAACATGTTGTTGGAGAGAGTGTCGAGTTCTTATCCCACTCGAAGGATTACCTAAGATTTGATCGCTTGGACGATCTTTCTTATAATTCCAATCTTTTGGTAAAGCTTAATAGTTATCTGAGTTTAAAGCACCATTGCTTGATTCCATGTCTTCCCCTTGAGAGCTTGATTGTTGCTCCCCTAATCCAATATCTTTGGGGTTGTCTTTTGATATTTCACTTAGGTCCAAAGTTCTCATGTCATTGTCCATATCATCTACATTAATAATGTTACTCTTCTGAAGAAAAGGATTAGTCTCATCAAAAGTAACATTTATGGATTCTTCCACAACCAAAGTACTTGTATTGTAAACTCTATATGCCATAATATTATTAGAGTAATCAAGAAAAATTCCCTCATTGGTTTTGGAATCAAATTTGCTAAGGTGATTCTTAGTATTTAAAATTACACATTTGCATCCGAAAACTCTAAAAAAGCTTACCTTAAGTTGTTTATCATTAAAAAGTTCATAAGGGCTTTTAACAAAAATTTCGCAAGATAACTCTATTAAGAGTAAAACATGCACAATTGACCGCTTCCGCCCAAAAGTACTTAGGTAAATCATATACATTAAGCATTGTTCTTGCCACTTCTTGCAATGAACTATTCTTTCTTTCGGCAACACCATTTTGTTGAGGAGTTGTAGGAGCCAAAAAATTATGTGATATACCAATGTCATCACACAAAGCTTCTAACTTTGTATTTTCAAATTCTCTACCTTGATCACTTCGAATGTAGGTTATCAAATATCCTTTTTGATTTTGAACACGCTTCGTAAATAAAGTGAACACATATAGAGATTTATCTTTGGTAGTCAAAAAGAAAGTCCAAGTATAGCGAGAATAGCCATCAACAATAACAAAGTAATATGATTTACCACCAAGACTAGTAGTAGGCAATGGTCCAAACAAATCCATATGAAGTCATTGCAAAGGTCTAGAAGTAGATACTATTTTCTTTGATTTGTGAGAGACTTCCTTTTACTTACCCATTTGACAAGCATCACATACTTTGTCTTTCTTAAACTTGATATTTGGGAGTCCCTTCAAAATTACTTTACTTGACATATCCTTCAAATGCTCTATATATGTGTCCAAGTCTTCGATGCCAAAGCCAAGATGTCTCACTAATAGCACTAAGACACTTAACATCTTGGTTAGCTAAATCATTTAATTGTATAGAATAAACATTATCATCTCTACTTCCTACCAAAATTGTTTCATTATTCTTCATAGATTGTATAAAGCTTTATCACTAAATTGAGAAGCCTCAAAGATTATTATAAAGCCTTTATCACTAAATTGTCTAATACTTAGCAAATTGTGCTTTAAATCATTAACATATAACACATTCTCAGTTGAATGTGGTTCCTTACCAATAATGTCTTTACCTTTGATTTTTCATTGTGCATTGTCACCAAAGGTTACCTTTCCTCCTTCTTTAAGATCGATCGAGGTCAAAAGAGATATATTTCTGGTCATATGTCTTTAGCATCCACTATCAAGAATCCACTTCTTACTACTAGATTTGCTTTGAGACATAGCTATAAATACAAATCAAGTAGTGACTTTTGGTACCCATATTTTCTTGGGTCATTGGGTGTTAGTCTTACATTTGTAATCTTGACCTTTCACAACCCACATTTTCTTTCTACCTCTAACATAAACAATTCTATAAGGACAATAATTAGTCGTATGCCCTTTCTTGTTGCACCAACCGCAATGCGTAAATGGTGTGCAATAGTTATTTGGTTGTTTTGTATGAATATTCAACCTAGCTTGTTGCTAAAATATTTTAGGAGGCAAGGTGAAGAGATCTAATCTAAGACCACCTTTGTTTAGGCCAATTTTTTGGCGTCTAAGCAAGACATCTAAATTGTTTTGACCATCATCAAAATTTTCAAGACAATTTTTCAAATCACAAATCTCAAGTTTTAAATCTTCATTTTGTTTTTCTAAAGCCAATGTTTTGCAAGAGATTTGTTTTGAACTAGGAGTCTTAACAATTAATTCAACCAAGTCATTATTCCCATGTTTCACGTATAAATGGTGGGAAATGCATTCATTCTTGGCATGCAACTCATTATTTTGCATTTTTAACTTCTCTATTTGCTTATTAGCCTCAAGGAATTGTTTAGGCAAAATAATGTTTCTCTGAAAAATTTCTTGAATTCCTCATATAGGCTATCATAAGCATCTTCAAAACTTTCACTCTCACACTATCATTACCAGAAGAAGAGCTTATCTCATCATATGCCATGAAGCACTCATTTGCTTATTCATTCTTCTCATTGTCTTCATCACTTAATTCGAAGTCACCCCATGTTGGAGTATGTTCGACATTCATTGTTTTTTCCTTCTCTTTGTTCTCTTTCTTAGAGAATTGTCTTCTCTTAACTCTTTTCCATACATCTCTTCTTTCCTTCTTCTCCTTTTTGTATATGGGACAATCCATCTTCATGTGTCCCGACTTATGGCATTTGTAACAAAGCTTCTCCTCATTGCTAGCATTTTGTTGTCTACTCCCACCATTCCTTCTAAACCTTAAGAACTCCTTGAAGTTCTTTGCAACCATTGCAACATCCTCTTCGTCAATTCTTCATCATCATCACTTGACTCATTGTTTGAAGATGAAGCTTTAAGAGCAATTGATGTAGGCTTCTTCTTGACATCTGCTACTTGATCAAAAGATTTGAGTTGTATTTCGTACGTCATTAGTGAACACATCAATTCATCAAGAGGAAAGATGTTAAGATTCTTCAATTCTTGGATGGCGGTGATCCTTGCATCCCAAGCACTTGGTAAAGACCTAATCACCTTTCTTATGGGATCACCATTAATGAATTCCTTGCCCAATTGCTTCAAAGGATTCACAAAATTAGTGAAACGAGTATTCATGTCCGTTAACGGATTTATTTGGAAGCATTTGGAATAACTCATATTATCGAAACAATAAGTTCATTTTGAAATCTCTTGGAAGTATTCATGGGTAACTTGTAGAGTATCCCAAATACTCTTAGCGGAATTACTCATAATGATTCTATTGAGCTCATTAGTGTCTAAAGCACAAATAAGACAATTTTTCGTTCTAGTATTCATACAAATCATTTTCTTATCATGATCACTATACTCTGGTTTGGATTTAGGCTCCTCAACTTTGCCAACCACCTTCGTTGAAACGAATGGGCCATTCTCTACAATATCCCACTTCTCATAGTATTGAGACTCTAAGTAGTTTTTCATCTTAACTTTTCACACACTATAATCGGTCCCATTAAATATTGGAGGCCTAGTGGTAGAACTACCTTCCATTCCCCCAATGTAAATCATGATCGACTAACTCTCTTGGTGTTATCCAATATATCAAGAGCCGAGGCTCTGATACCACTTAAAACCAATAAGATAACCCTTGAGGGGGGGGGGGGGGTGAATAGGGTTTTAAGACTACTTTAAAAAAATAACAAGTAATCACAACAAAATTAAAGAAACTATGAAGAACACTTAGATAGCTTCAAACACCAAACCTCAAACACAATATTCAAATAAGCAAGCTAACCAATCTAATGTAAAGAGATAATAATGTAAAAAGATAAAGGTTTAAAAGATACTTGACGCTTGAGAACTAGATGGTTCGGCTTGAATTATCCTCAAGGCTACGTCCACTCCTTCGAGGAAGTCCCTTGAAAGGCCCTAGAATGTACTAGAATGATCTTTCTTATGGGTCAAGATCGAACCTCTTACAATCCCTCGATGATATACCTACATCAAGAAAAAGCTTTGACATTCCCAAAGCTCTAAAGCTTGACAACCCTAAGCTTTGATACAAGAAACTTTAGATGAAGTATTGTGCACAAACATTCACTCTTAAAAAGTAGATAAGTACAAGTTTAAGCTCTAAAACAAGAGAGATGAGTGTATAATGACTTATGAAAGTGTATATCTCTTAAATGCAATAAGCTCACAATAAATGCTCTACTGAATTGGATGAAAAAACAGTGAAAACCAAAAGCAATTGAATAATAGCTTTAGGCTTTGAGTATATGCAAGATAAGAGGGCTTTGAATATAATTGATGAATCAAAACTATGCCCAAAATGAGTTTATATAGTTGTCAGAATTAATATGACTGCTTAAAAGTAGGTAGGGCATTTAATGCGCCAAACGGTAAACGCAGTCGGTTGTATGGCACCATTGTAGTCGTCTGTATTCCCAAAGTAGCAGTTGAAAATTCAAAATTTCCAATTACAGTCGACTGTATTCCAATGCAGTCGACTGTAATAGGCTATTGAAAGTCATTGCAGTCGACTGTAACAAGTCTCTACCCAACTTGCAGTTGACTGCATTCCAATGCAGTCAACTGTGTTCCAGAAAAAACAATTTTCCCTATTTTCAAAGTATGAAAAAGTTTATGCATGCAAGGGATACCTATGGGCAAATTCTAAGTCACAATCATCGATACGATCAACTCTCTGTGTCTAGTTACAAATAAAGGGATAAAAGCACTGAAAAATTAAATCGAAGTATTTCATCTTTGATGTGTTCCGTTGAATATTGATCGATTTTCTTGTCTAATTGTTCATTTGGATGAGTATGAGATTGTACGTATTGCTTCATGTTAGACAACATAATCATCAAATGTTAGTTATCATCAAAATCAAATATAATCCTCAGTAAGATAACCTTAGGGCTAACAATAAGTATTCTAAAACTGATTTCTCCAGTTGCATGCCCTTTGAAAATATTGTTCCAAAAGCATGCAGAAAATTTCCCGTCCTCCGTTTGTGACAAGGAGACAAGATTCAAGGGAGGAAATGCAAGCGAAAAAATAATATTTGAACATTACAAACCAAAATGGATTTCATTTTTTCTTGTTTCTAAGAACTCAAAGAAATTTGAATAAAACCAAGCCTGCAACGACGATAAATCCCCAGGACAAGATAATAACTCTTACTTATGAGAACAGAAAAATCGATAATGAGTACCTAAAAGTATCTAAAAGCATGTATTGTAACCCAATCAGCAAGTTATAAAAGCATTCTGAGAAACCTTTTATCATTTTTGGTCTGTAAAACAAACGTAATCCCTCGTCTTGAGCTTGCCAAATTCAAGGCACAATAAGTATGATGCCTGCAACAATAATGTAAAGGGAAAATTTGTTGGATTTAATCTGTCCAATCCAATTATGTGGCCTAACGGGTCATACTAATGTTGACTATTTATTTGAATTGGACATTAATTAAATAAATTGGGTAAATAACTTTATAGGCCTATTTATTTTTATCATCAAATACACTAATTATTTATGGTGTATAAAAGGCTTATAGATTCTAATCTCTTAACTTTGATGTACGGTTAAGATTTGGCAAGCTTAGGGTTGATATCACCACTCTCTCTATATAAATATCTCTTTTCTTGGAGGATAGGGCATCATAATGTTTAGTTACTCTTTTGTCTCTTATATTAATAGAAAAATACATAACTCTATTCCATCATCAAGAATAAAGAAGATTAGTGAAGATCAATACTAACGGAATACGTTTGCTTCCGTATTTTGGCATTTTTTCATCATCGAAATAAAACTTTTAGTAATCTATGACTTCCTTCGATTCCGGTGAGTTCGAAACCCTATTATTCTTATGTTAATACTATTGTAAGATTCTTATGATCTTGATTTTGGAGTCAAGATGAATGAAATCACTTAACATCTGGTATCATTGCTAAGTTAATCAATTACATGAACATAGAACGTCCCCTTAGGATTCTTGCAATATTTGAAGCACTAATGTTATGTTAACGTAAAAAAAGAAAAGAAAAGAAAGAAGAGAGGGCCTGTAGTCTGGGCCATAATGTTAACGTAACAGCTGGTCCTTGTGGCATGATGTGGCCTGTTTGGGCTGAAAGCATGTGGCTCAGGCATGTCGCTGTTATGTTATTTCGTCTTTGGGTAAAAGCTATGTGGCCGAAAGGCCAGCAATTAGGACTGTGGGCCCAAGCTGTTCGGCCAGTTAGAAGATCCTGTTTAGGCCTCCGAAGTCAGCTGTTTTGGCCACTTAAAGGTGGGCTGTAGATGCTAATTCGGGCCTGTTTTGGCCACTCTAAATTTTTTGGAGGACGTGTATTTTAATTGAGCCTTGTAAAATAAAATTTATAAGGTCGCTTAAAACTATATCCCTATCAATTTGTTTATTTGATATGTTATTATTGATAACATATATATTTTAATATCAGCTTATATTATTGGGATATTAATAAATATAAAGTTTCAATATTATTACAATTTCAAGAGTTAGGGGCTGTTTGATAAAACTGAAATATTAGTGTTGAAAAAGTTAAGTGCTAAATTCGTAAAAAAATAAGTTAACCTGTTTGGTAAAGCAAAAACAGATGTTTAAAATTTTTTTATTTACAAATTTATCCATTTTACCAAAATTATGACTTTTTAAATGTACATTATAACTTTTTTGGGGGGCTAAAATAGTGTTGGTGGTGGTGGCAGTGACGATGAAGTAACACTGATAGTGGTAGTGGCGACGACTGCAAAAAGGTGTCAATGGTGGCGAAGACGTGGTGTGGTAATTGTGATGATACCGATAGGCTGCGACATGACGGTCATGGCAATGGTTGTAGTGTGGTGGATATTTATATGATTTTGACAGATATGGATGTGGTGACGACAGCGACAATATGGTGGAGGTGGCGGTGTCCTTGTGGTCGTGTTGGTGGTGGTGGTATGCTAGGTCCTGGTAATTGTGCTGGTCGTAGCAAAAGTAAATAATGGTTATGGTGGTGGTTGTAGTGTGGTGGAGGCAGTGTTGCTAACAAATTAATTGAGGCGGCATCATGGTGGTAAGTTTTTTTTTTTTGTGTAAAAATATGTTAGATAACTTTTAATCATCTCACTTAGAATTAAGTTATCAGCATTAAGTAAGTCCACCCTGACTTAAAATTTTAGTCTTTTTTTTTGTAAGAATTAATTTTTAAGTGATACAAGGTTTAGCGTTATCAAACACACTTAATTAAAAATCATTGAAAACTTTAAGTTTTATGTGCTTAATTGTGTTATCAAACACACCCTTAGTCTAAGTTTACGAGGTCATACTAATACCTTATGCTTCCTTCGGCATGCCGAGATTACGATAATGTACTTGAAATAATTAGGTGGTTCTTACTTATTTTAGCCGTAAGTTGCCCAATAAAAGTTTATTGTCTTTTATAAGTTGAGATAATGATGAAACCACATCAGGTTACGCTTATGTATTAAAAAAATATTAGTCGGCCAAACGGAAGTTTATATTTTAATTTTTAAGCGGAAAGAGAGGAAATAAGAAGTTGCATGGGTCAAATTATTTTTTGCCCAACGGTGATATAATTCTCGCTCATGTTGCTTGTAATGATTTCCAAATTGCTAAGAGTGGAAATTCACTTGTATGTTAATAATTGGCTCAATAGAAGGTCATAAGTGATATGTTATATTTTTCTTGGGAAAAGGGTTTGTGTTTTTACCTTTTCCATGCAAATAAATTGTTTATCCGTCAATTTATTTTATTATGTTAAATGATGAACTAATTAGTTTTCATCATGTGAATTTTCGGTACCGACGTGCATGATTATTGTCATTATTTAGCGTGTAGTCCTGCTGTAATTACTGATTATCTTCATCTATGGAATCATTGAGCGGCACCAATTTTAGAAAATGGAAATAGCAGATTAGCATAATTCTTGGAGTTATGGATTTGGATTATGCTTTACGGGAGGTGTCGGCTGCACTTATGACTGGAAGCTCTACTGAGCAAAAGGCGTCTTATGAAAAATGGGAGCGTTCCAACTGCATATCCCTAATAATTATGAAAGGCTCCATTACGACTGCAGTTCGCAGATCTATTCCTTACTCAGATAATGCTAAGATGTACCTTGTTCATATTGAAGAGCAGTTTCAGGACTCTTCCTAGGCACATGTTACTATCTTCATCACTTAAATGGTAACGCTCAAGTACAGTGGATCCAGTAGTTTTCATGAGCATATTTTTGCGGATGAATGATATGGCTTCTCAACTAAAAAGCTTGGACATGGAAATCTCTGAGGGTTTTCTCGTGAACTTTATTATGACTTCCCTTACTGTGCAGTTTGGTCCTTTTAAGATCAATTATAACACGCAGAAAGAAATGGTCCATTTAAGATCAATTATAACATGTAGAAAGAGAAGTGAAATAGCAGCGAGTTGACTTCCATGTGTGTCCAAGAAGAAGAGAAGCTAAAATCCGAACAACCTGATGGTGCTCACCTTGCCATAACCGGTTCATCTAAAGGAAAAGGAAAGAAATTTGGCAAAGGTAGCGTGTAAGAGAATAAGAGTGCTTCTATAACCAAGACTGACAAGGCAAGCTCTTCTGGTACCAAGGGATCTTTTGGTCCCTGGTGTCATTTTTGT
The DNA here is from genome assembly GCA_033070095.1 of Escallonia herrerae. Taxonomy (NCBI): domain Eukaryota; kingdom Viridiplantae; phylum Streptophyta; class Magnoliopsida; order Escalloniales; family Escalloniaceae; genus Escallonia; species Escallonia herrerae. The sequence goes on from JAVXUP010002900.1 coordinate 44,935, forward strand.
AAAGATAAAGGACATATGAGGAAAGAATGTCATAAATTCATAGAGTGGTTAGAAAAGAAACGTAATTTATCTATTTGCGTTTGCTATGAGTCTTATACATTTAATGCTCTTTTAAATAGATGGTGGTCGACACAGGTGCCACTGTGCACGTAATTATTTCATTGCAGGACCTTTCCGTGAAGAAGTTAAACAAAGGGGACCGTAATGTGCTAGTAGGAAATGGAGAGAAAGGTCAAGTTGAAACTGTAAGAACTCTCCGTTTAGTTTTGGAGAGTAGCTTCAAATTGGATTTAGTTGATACTCTTTATGTTCCCAGTATGACTAGAAACCTTGTTTCTGTTTCTAGACTTGATGCTTGTGGATATTTGTTTAAGTTTGATAATAAACGCTTCTATCTTGTCCTTTACTTTAAAGCTATTGGTTCTAGTTTGCTAGAGGGAAACCTCTACAAATTAAGTTTGGATGCTTCCTTTACTGAATCATTGAAAACAATGAACGTGAACGATGTAGTTACTAAAACTTATGGTAATAAAAATTGAGAGAATGAAAATTCTGCTAAATTGTGGCGTGAACGTCTATGTCACATATCACAAGGCAACATGGAACGCCTCATTCATGATGAAATTCTTCATTCTTTCAATTTCTCAGATTTTGACACATGCATTGAATGTGTTACCGAAGAATTTGTAAAAGGCAATAAACGTGGTGCCACTCGAAGTACGGGTCTTTTAAAGGTTATCCACACTGACATTTGTTGACATTTCTCTACACTGGGTATTAGTGGTCGTAGATACTTTATCACCTTCATTGATGACTATTTTCGTTATGGATATGTTTACCTCATTCATGAGAAATCGGAATCACTTGCCATGTTTAAGACTTACAAAGCCGAAGTTGAAAATCAACTCGACTTAAAGATTATAGTTGTAAGATTTGACAGAGGAGAAGAATATTATAGAAAATTCTGTGAAATGGGTCGTAACCTTAGTCCTTTTGCCTTGTATATGGAAGAATGTGGCATCGTTGCTAAGTATACAATGCCATGTACACTCCAGCAGAATGGTATAGCTGAACGGCGAAATCATACCCTCATGGATATGGTACGAAGTATGATATGTCGAAGCACTCTGCCAGAGTTCTTGTGGGTTGAAACACTTAAGGTAGATTCTTAACAGGTTCCCAGTAAGTCTGTGCCAAAAATACCTTTTGAATTGTGGACACGGAGGAAACCAAGTTTAGGATATTTCCATGTGTGGGGCTGTTTAGCTGAAGCAAAAGTTTACAATCCACATACTAATAAACTCAATCCCAAGAGCATAAGTTGTCATTGTATAGGTTACCCTGAAAGGTCTAAAGGTTTCAGATTTTACTCTCCATCGCATATCACTAGAATTGTTAAAACTAGGCATGCAGTATTTTTGAAGATGCTGACTATAGTGAAAGTAGTACACCAAGAATAATAAACCTTGAGGAAAATCAGGATCATGTTTCTATTCCTATTATCCAAAAGACTGGTGCGTCATTACCTCATATAGAGGATAACGATGCACCCGAGATAGTACCTAATGATGCGCCCCCTATTATGAATCCTGCTCCAATTCCTGCTAACGAACAAACTCTTCGAAGGTCAGGAAGAGAGAGATGGACAGCCATCTCTGATGACTATATTGTGTACTAAATGAGGCTGACGATAATCTAGGCGTAAGAAATGATCCTACATCCTTTATAGAAGCTATTATGAGCGATCACTCAACTCCATGGCTTGAAGCCATGAAAGATGAGTTAAAGTCAATGAATATAAATGAAGTTTGGGACCTTGTTGACTTGCCTGAAGGGGCCAAAGATGTAGGCTGTAAATGGGTCTGTAAAACTAAGCTAGATCCTAAATATAATGTCAAAAGATACAAGGCTAGACTAGTCACTAAAGGTTTAACTCAAAGGGAGGGAATATATTACAATGAAACATTTTCTCCTGTGTCGAAAAAGGATTTCTTTCGAATAGTCATGGCTTTAGTAGCTCATTACGATTTAGAGCTGCATCAAATGGATGTAAAGACTACATTTCTTAATGGTGACTTGCATGAAAATGTCTATATGGCGGAACCAGAAGGGTTTATGGTTGAAGGCAAGGAACATATGAAACGCCAGTTGAAGAAATCCATATGGATTAAAGCAAGCCTCTAGACAATGATATTTTAAGTTTCATGATGTGATAAGTAAATTTGGCTTTAAAGAACATGCAGTTGACGAATGTATATACCTAAAGATCTGTGGGAGTAAGTTTATCATTCTAGTTTTGTATGTAGATGATATCTTACTTACTAGTAGTGATATGCATATGTTCCATGAAACAAAAAATTTTTCTGTCTAAGAATTTTGATATGAAAGATCTTGGAGAGGCCTTTCATATTATAAGCATTGAGATTTACTAAGATAGGTCTCTAGAATTTTGGGATTATCCCAAAGAGCCTATATTGATAAGGTTTTGAAAAGGTTCAACACGCATAACTGTGCTCCCACTATTGCCCCTGTTGTTAAAGTTGACAAATTTTGTCTGTTATAATGTCCTAGAAACCAACTGGAGCAAGACGAAATAAAGCGTATTCCTTATGCATCAGCAGTAGGGAGTCTCACGTATGCTCAAGTCTGTACTCGCCCACATATTACGTACGTTGTTGGCGTGCTTGGACATTACCAAATAAATTCGGGAATCGGTCATTAGAAAGCAGCCAAGAAAGTCACGCACTGCTTACAGGGTACCAAGGATTTCATGCTTACCTATAGGAAGTCAGATAACCTTGAGGTTAGTGGTTATTCCGAATATGATTATGCAGGGTGTGTGGGTACCCTCTTCACATTAGGTTATGTCTTCATGCTCGCAGAAGGACTTGTTTCATAGAATAGTGCTAAGCAGTCATTAATGGCTTCTCACACCATGGAGACAGAGTTTGTGGCATGTTTTGAGGCTTCATGTCATGGTGTATGGTTAAGGAACTTCATTATGGGACTTTTTTTGGTTGAAACCATTTCCAGACCACTGAGGATATTCTGTGACAATCAGGCTGCTGTTTTCTTTTCCAAGAACAACAAATCAAGTGGTGGAACGAAGCACCTCGAGACTAAGTATCTTGTTGTGAGGAAAATAATTTAGAATTAAATATTGTCTATTCAGTATATCAGTGGGGTTGCTATGTTGGCGAATCCCATGACAAAAAGCTTACCATCCAATCTCTTTCGAAAACATGTTGCTAGCATAGGTTTGGTTGATAGCCTTTCCTTTAGATGACTGGTTTTTGATTTGAGACATTTATTTACGTAATCACCTCTTATTTTGAATTTTGAATATTATGATTATGGTTTGTTACTTCTAGTTAAAAGTGCACATTTGAAGTATTCTGAAACAAGCATGCACTCATGTAAGGATCTCATAAACTCGTTCATATTGTTATTTATCATGCAACGATGTAGTTCATGTTTATTAAGCTATTTGACTGTCAGATTTGACAAAAATTTTAAAATTGTAACCGAGGAACAATTCTGTGGCTTTGAGAGACACGAATACTATCTTCGATTCGATTTTAGTATTTTGTTAAATTTGGCCTAACTTACGGGATATTTTGTTCAATTTCATTATGTCAAAACTTTTGAAGTCAACATATGTACAACCCTTGGCCAAGTGGGAGAATGTTGGATTTGATCGGTCTAATTCAATTAGGTAGCCTAACGAGTCATACTAATGTTGACTATTTATTTGACTTGGACATTAAATAAAGAAATTGGCTAAATAACTCTATGGGCCTATTTATTTTTATCATCCAATACACTAATTAATTAGAACAAACTTTGACTCCTACCCGGGTTGTAGGAATCTTCCTCCAACCCCGTATATAGTGAAAATTAATAGTCGCTAAATATTTCTAGTAACTTTTCTTCTAACGCTTTCAGTGACAGTTATTAACAGTATTTTTTTAGCGTCACTAAATAAAAGTTACTTGAAATATTTTGAGACCATTGATTGTCACTATATAGGTAGTAGGAGGAAGATTCCTCAAACCGGGTAGCAGCTAAATATTTTTCAATTATTTATGGTGTATAAAAGGCTTATAAACTCTAATCTCTTAACTCTGATCAACGGTTGAGATTTAGCAAGCTTAGGGTTGATCCCACTACTTTCTCTATATAAACATCTCTTTCTCTTGGAGGTTAGGACATTATAACATTTGGTTACTCTTTTGCCTCCTAGATTAATAAGAAAATACTCAACTATATTCCATCATCAAGAATTGAGAAGAGTAGTGAAGATCAATACTAATTAAAGAGATACGTTTGCTTCAGCATCTTGGCATTTTTTCATTGTCGAAATAAAGCTCTTGGTAATCTATGACTTCTTTTGATTGCGATGAGTTCAAAATTCTATTGTTCTTATGTTAATGCTATTGTAAGAATTTATGATTTTGATTATGGGGTCAAGCGAAAAAATAATATTTGAACATTACAAACCAAAATGAATTTCATTTTTTCTTGTTTCTAAGAAAAAGAAATTTGAATAAAACCAAGCCTGTTACGACGATAAATCCCCAGGACAAGATAATAACTCTTGCTTATGAGAACAGAAAAATCGATTTTAGTACCTAAAAGTATGTAATGTAATCTAATCAGCAAGCTATAAGAGTATTCTGATAAGCCTTTCATCATCTTCGGGCTGTAAAACAAAGGTCTTTAATCCCTCGCCTTGAGCTTGCCAATTGAAGGCACAATAAGTATGATGCCTGCAACAATAATGTAAAGAGGAAAATGAGATAAGATGATAAAACCCATAAATAAGTTTGAATAATTAGTTCCTATTAGGGATTCAACAATAATGTAGACCAAAGGAGACTTGCCGGTCCTTAAACAATATTCAACTTTGTTCAAGAAAGCATCGAAAGCAATTAGGGACAGAGGGCAGCCGCAATCGGAGAAACAAAGCTAGGGATAATTTGGAAAGCCTTGCGAGGATCCTGAACTCTTGGGATGTCCAACGATTTGTACAGAAGCTCTGTTTCCCTTCCAGGATGAAACTGAACAAATGGATCCCCCAGGCTACTACTCGAGGCCATCCACAGTAGAACATAGATGTCGTCGCTCAGTTTTCCAACTATTCGATAGTAGAAAGTTAAATTATCCCATGGTACACACGTATTAGATGTGTGCTGCTGAAGGAAACAAAATTCTCCAACACTATCTCCCGTTAAACCCCATATATGCATGAGCTGTTTATCATGTTCCACCAAAGTTAGACTTCCCTGCAAATCCACCATCTCCACGAAAGGCCTTCTATCGAAATTCTGCTTTGATAAGGAGATTATTTGAAAAGTGGTCAAGTGCAGTACTGTTCTAAAATTGTATCGTTGTCAAGTGCAGTACTGTTCTAAACTGGTAAAGTGGTCAAGTGCTGTACTGTTCTAAAATGTTCAAGAGATGAGAGTGGGCCAAGTGAAAAAAAACTGCATTCAGCAATTAGAAAATTCAATTGTTTTAGACTCAAAATGGCCAATTGAGCACCTTAAAGGCCATGTAGATCCACACCTGTTCAGCAAGACTCGGACTTTCGGCTTGTCATGTTCTTAACACTTCTAATCAGCGCGATGTTGTATCTTGTATCACATATATGGATGCGTAAAGCTATTACGTAGATGGTAATTAATATGTGTATCTTGTTCTAGATCAGTTATTGATCTGTAAAACCCTGTCTTATTTTACCCCTTAACACACTACTAGGGTTCACATTCCCAAAGTACAAAAACATTTTGACGGATTCTCTTCATCCATAATTTAACAAAACTAGCTCAGAATCCCGTGCCAAGTACGGGATGATTTATTAACAGTAATTTATTTTAGTAGCTTTAAAATTGGTAACAAAATAAATTGCACAATTTTATAATTTTATAGTTATTTCATCAAAGGTAGTTACTCAAATTTTTTACTTAAACTTTCTTGTAATAAAGTAAATTAACTCTTTTGTTGAAATATCAATAAGCAATGTCCTTGTACATATTGATAATTCCAATTTAGTAACTACATAGATGAACAAAATTTAAAGATTTATATAGTACACAGAAAAGAAAAAGTAAATTCTAGTGATAAAAATATGTGGAGAACAAATTGAGATTCATTTGCTATTGCACAAGACATTTTTATCTTTTAAAAATAATTTGTACCTTTAATGGATTGCCCATAACGTTAATTACATATTAGTTTAATTTTGATAGAGAAAATTTTGGTCCATATATTTGTTTATATCCTGTGATTTATAAAAATTAATCAACACGACTAATTAAGTAAGGATGATGTGACGTTTTTAGAAGCAAGTGTCATCCACCAACAAAGTATACAGACATAATAGTAATCAGTGAATGAGGAAATTATATAAAGTTTAAAAAGTTTAACCAACATAACTATATAGGATAGCTCAAAACCTCACAGTAAGGAAATTTTTGAACAAAATTTAACCAACATGTCACAAAGTATACAAAGCATACTTATTAAGTAAGATTTATTTTCGGATATAATAAGTTTTTCAATCTAAATTTTAGTCTGCATTCGTCACAACATAACTAATATCTTTTTAGATTTTATATACAATTTTATTCAAAACTATAAAAGTTAACATAAAATCATAAATGGTATATTGCTAATGCATAATTTAGAATGCTAAGAGTTTAATTACTCACATTAAAATTACCATAAAAAAATTTGGTTCAAAACTTTTCCATCATAAAAGTAGCTGAATGTATGAAATGCTCACATAATTAAGGTTTTAAATTTACACTATTTTTTTTAAGTATATCTCATTTAGAATCTGCATATTATGATATTTTACCTCTAACCAATGCGACTAAATAGGATAGCGAAAACCTTAGAGTAAGGAAATTATTGACCAAAATTTTTAACCAACATATTAATCAAGTTAAATTCATATTTTAATTTACATGAATTTAAAATAGTACCTGGTTTTTCTTATTTAATCTCTTAAATATTTTTTGTTTTACAGGTTAATATTTTGTGTTAGAGAGCTTTTTCGATATATAATATTCAAATAATGTAATATTAGGTTACTATATTGGTTAGAAAATTTTGAATGTTTCGAATTGATTTTTGAATTGCATAAGGCTTATTATTTGAATGTTTATTATATTTGTCGATTTAATTAATTACAAAAATTAAGGACCCCGTACAAAATAATGTTTGGAGATCTTTAGCAGCATTAATATGTTTAACATTAGTTCTTATAATTTTTGTTATATTAAAAATTCGATGCAATGAGATGTTATGAGCTATCATTGCATTTCTCGCCCCAGTTATTAGATATTATACCTCAGGCTCCCGAGTTAAGCTCGAGTAAGTTTATAAAATATTTTAAAAAGTTACAACAAGTGCATCAATCCATAGGACATATCAAGAAACAAAAAGAGCTTAACATCTTATGGGAAAAAAATTTACTTTTGCTAAAACTATAACTTTTGGTAATAAATTTTTAATACTTTATTTGTAACAGCTTTAAGTAACTTGTCAAGACTATATTATTATTGAGTTCTTTTAGTGGTCCAACTTGTAACCTTTCAAAACTAAGTTTCTTAGCTTGAAAAGTTAGGTTAAGAGTTCTTATCTTTGTAATCGTAAATGTAATAGTTCATTCTTATCTTCTTCATAAATCATTATTTCAAAAAATCACAGTAGAATCTTTTTCGTCTCATACACATTTAAAATTACAATATTAATTACATGATCATGCAATTATTGCAGAATATTTATATAGATATATATTTTTGCTTTAGTTCCTCTGAACTGTAAGTTTAAAGAACAATGAGCAAATTGTGTTACAGTGCCGTCGCTAGATTTTTGTATTTTTTAAGCTTTTCTTTTACATCGTCAAGCAGTACTGTAACACAATCTATCATTGTTCTTTCAACTTACAATTAAAAGGGACTAAAGCAAACATATATGCGTATGCAAATATTATGCAAGAATTGCATGGCAATCTAATCAAGGATTTATTAGTCAAAATCAAAAAATAATACGTAAATATATGTCTGTACCATAGAGTTTAAATGCCGTATGATTGATTTTTTAGATTTATAAGGTTTACAAATATCATACCATGAATTTTTCAACAATAAATTGCAGTAAAGAGTTTGAGTTGTTTTCTAAATCCTTATGTATGGGATATAACCAGTTTAGTGGTCGTCAGGTCTTAATTAAAAATGTTGATTTATAATTACATTATTCATTTTTAGCGATGACTATCTAATGTATATTATGTATATATCTATATATATGAATTATGATAATACACTTAACTCAATTAGAGCGTCATTTTTTCTTTCTAAATCTAATATGTTATTTTTTTTCGATATATGAATTTTATATTCGCATTAAAAAATGGTTTTAAGATTACGATATTCATAATAAGTTAGTGTATTAATTAGGATGAGTTCTAAAATGTTTAAAATTAATTTAACAATGACTATATATATATATATATATATATATATAATGATAGTACATTTTTTTCCTTCTAAATCTAATATGTTATTTTCATTTTTCGATATATGAATTTTATAGTCACATTAAAAAGTGATTTTAAGACTACAATAGTCAAAATTAAGTCATAATAAGTTAGTGAATTGATTAGGTTGAGTTCTAAAATGTTTAGAATTAATTTTTTAAATCATACAACCCTCATTTTTCTTGCAAAATTAATCAAATTTAAAAATAAGGTACCTATCAAAATTCAAATCAATTGTTAGATCATTTTTTTCTAAACCTCGTAAGTTGTTTAATCTTAATTTTAAGATTAATTTTTCTTATAAATTGAAAGAGTGTGTGTGTGTCTATATATATATATATGAGTTTTTATATTCATATTAGAGTGGTTTTGAAGATTAAGTCCTAATAAGTTAGTGTGATGATTAGGTTGAGTTTTAGAATGATTAGAATTAGTTTTTAAATTACATAGGGCTTATAGAAAACCCTTATTTCTCCTGCAAAATTAAAAAATAAGTGTCCTATCAAAGTTTAAATTAATTATTAGATCACATTTTTATTCTAAATCTCAAAAGTTATTTTTTGGTTGTATGGATTTTAATTTTCATATTAGAAAATACTTTTAAGGAGATAATTGTCAAAATGAAGTCTTAATAGATTAGTATATTGATTAGGTAGAGTTTTAGAATAATTAGAATTAGTTTTCAAATTATTTTTTCTTCTAAATTAAAAGTCTTATTCTTGTTTTTTGTCACGCCCCCAAAATGGAAGCCATGACTACAATCAAATTTCCTGATGTATCGCTGTAATTCTGGTGACAACGGTATATACAGAGCAATTAAATCCTTTGAAATAGAATATCTCCATAAAACAAAAAATCTAAAATAATTCATTCTCTGAATAATCCCTTACAAAACCATCTAACTAAACGCAGCGGCTAAACAAATCACAAAAAATCAATTCTATCAAATTACCCACATTCGAGTAAAGTTCTCAAAACAAACTGCAATCTAATTAACTACAAATGACTCTCAAAGCTCCAATGCCGTCACACGGATCCTTAGACACTTTCATGACCTGTGGCAAGGGGCAAGGAAGAGTGAAAGGATGAGCTCAAATAGCTCAGTAAGGTGCAAAACGACAAATTATCAAAGCAAAAGTAACAGAGTCAAACGACCATACTTGATGGAATGGGCAAACCAAATTTTTATATCAAATGCCAAAACAAACGTGATTAAGCATTAACCCTAAACATATGTTCATTTAATATGCCGGGAATGCTACACAACAAAAATACGATGACTATGTTGGTCATAAGACCCAAACGTCGAACCAAACGTACAAACATCAAACGTGTGCTACCGGTAGCATGCTAAGCATCTATTAATCGCCAGCATATAATCAAACGTGTGTCCAAAGGACCCTCTCAATTTGAGAGTTGTTCAAACATAGCCGTTATTGTATCGAATTGACAAGCACCAAGGAAATAAGTATTGAGTGGAATTTCAAAACTCTTAACTCAAATTTTGTGTGAGCTCACGATAATCGATCAGAAAAACTTGGTGTACAAGGTAGTGGAAGAAAATAATAACGATAGCAACAATAAAGCCCAACAAGCCGAGACACGCGACAAGCCACCTAAGCAAGTATGCGGTTCGGCAACTCTTAACAAAATGGACACAAAGTAGAACATGTACGAAGGGATTTAGTCATTTAATACAAAACCACAAATGTTACTGATGATGTGATGAATTAGAAGGTAACACTGTACAAACACATAGGATAGAGAATCGGTTTCAATTATGATAGTGAAACAACACCCCTATAGTGAATCAGGTTCATGCCACTAAAAAGAGAAAATATGGCAAAGCCACCATGGAACAAAATCGTTGGAAGTTGCCTCAAATGGCAAGGAGGCTGAATATCATTTGAGCACACAGCTTGGTCTTGGATTTCAGTTGGTAAGAGAATACGTAAATGCTGGAAAACTAGTTGTAACTACTGTGCAGGTATGACCAAGCAGGTACACCATGGCCACGTAAGAAAGACACGAGCTGGTGGAAGACACTATGAGCAGGAAAAGATAGTCCATCCCCAATCTACACCATGCTGAATTTCAGCTGTACCAATACTCTAAACATGGCTCAAAACCTTCAGAAAGGACAAAAGGAAGACCAATCCACCCAACAAGTGTGTAAGCGTTGGCAACAGAACACTAACCGGACCAAAATGGAAATAAACAAACCATGAAGTTCCTGAAGCGTTACGGTAGTCCAATGATTTCAAAGGAATGCTTTGGAGGGAATTAAACTCAAAGCTTAGAAATGCACTAGAACTCAGCTACTAAGCTGTACAGTTGTGGAAAAGAAAAAGCATGAAGGCATGTTTACTAACCGAAAACAAAGATAACACTGCCAAGGAATAAGGCCTTAACAATAGTCTACCAGCTCAAAAAGGACAGAGCAATTTACATGCTGGAAAAGGACTGAGCAATGGTTTTCAAGCTGGAAGAATAAAAACAGAACAATGCGCTACAAGCTGAAAAAGAAAACAGAGCCATGTACTATCCTTTAACCAACAAAGCTTCCTAAGATTTCAAAGGAATCAAAATATGGTTGTGAACCAAAAGCACTTGTATCACCAGAATTAAGGTACCACGGAATTGTTGTAAAAAAATCGCATGAGCTGGGCAATGAGTAACAATAAAGAAGAAATAAGCCAGTACCATTTCATGCACACTTCATCAATGGAAGAAGGCTGCCAACAATTAACCGGGTACAACCAAACGATTTTATGAAATACAACATCGGTCAGAAAGCTGCCATGACTATGGGCAGAACAGTACAATAATTGAAATGGAAGTCTAGTGGCTAACAAATAAAGGAAACGTGAATACTACGTAAACAAGGTGCCTTAGCACTCAACCTGAATGCTCATAAAATGAGGAAAATATGGAAAGGCCATGTACTGGTTATGGTGGCTTAGAATGCAGTAGCAGCTTCAAATGGCAAAATATGAGGTTTAATGGTAAGACCTTGGGTAAGGCAATAGACTAGAACAAGCCCTATGCCAATTAACGTGTGAACAACGCTTTGGTAGATGAATTCTTGGAATGGATATTTCCTGTTGGTAGTCAAACTAGTGATGAGGAAGAGAAGAGTGGACCACAGGTTCAAGCCATGTTTCATTGATTAAAGACAAGGACAACAAAGTCTTAACAAAGTAACTGAGCTATGAATTTGAAAGGTAGACTCAGAAAATACCACCAGCCAGCAAGAGGTGTGAGAAGTCAAATGGATAGAAAATAGCATAGCGCCACAGTGCTTCAGCAACAACAACAACAAAAAAAAAAAAACTTGCCGAGGAAGTACACTTCCGGCAACTTACTGTATTGCAAACGATGATGAACAATTGAATTATCCACCACAAATCTTAAATCCCAACAAGAAGAAATCCCTTACCACCGCCAAAATCAGAAAGGAAGGCCCTCATAAGGCAATTAAATCAGGCCGGACAAAATATATATTATACGATTAAGTCACAAACAAAAAGTAGGATGTGAAATTCCATAGGTGAGATCGCATATCAAATAGAATTGGATTCAATGATAAATTCGGATTTACGGAAAAGAGAGCGCCATAGCAAGAACGTACAAACCCTTACTACACGAAGAAATTCGAAAATCCCTTACCACAGCAAAAAGCGATCAAATCCCTTACACTAACAAAAATTGCAAACCTTTACAAAAGATTTGATCAATCCCAATGATTTTTTAGATTTGAAGAAGGTATAACCCTTGCCACAGAAAAAAGTACGAATTTCCTTACCTTATACCAGTAATTTGACAAAAATTCAATCCACCCAAGCCACGCCACTCGACTTAGACCGCAAATCTCCAAAGCACAAACAATTTAGGGCTTAAATGGAGAAGAGAATGGGAGAGGCGGCATGCAGAGAAGAAAAAGGAGGCTGACAGGGAAAAAGATGCTATTTATATCAAAGCACTAATTGGCAAATTACACGACACCCCCTCAACTTTATCCTCTTGTTCAAAAGGCACCAAAACTTTTCTAATATTACAAAAAGGTCACAAACTTATTTAATTAGTTATTTACTTATTTATTTATTTTAAAATGATAGAAAATTATTAAAAAAATATGGGGTATTACGTACGTGAGCTTTTATATTCATATTATGTAACACCCCGATACTTTATGAGAATTATTTAAAAATTTTAGCAGCAAATATATTTTTCTTAGTGCCAATATTTTTTTTTACAACTTTTAGTGGCAAATTAAATGTTTAGTGATTAGCGTGACCAAACTTTATCGGCTAACTTTAGCGACAATATTTTTGTACACCATAAGTCATAATTTAGGGATGCCAATTCTAAGAGATATCCTTGAGCTACTTAGTGATAATTAACTTAGCTATATTTTAAATAGTTAGCATTGATGTGTTACTTAATTAGCGACGAATTGTTATTATTGTTTTCTTCTTAGCATCTATACTTTTAGCGATAAATAATGAAGCGGGATAGCGTAATAGCCGTTAATAAATCCTAACAAGTGATTTATCGTAAATAATTCTATTTTTGGACTATTTCACAATAATTAAAGGTTTGGGTAAATTTTTTTAGCGACTAAGGACAGGTCAAGGGGGCTTTTTGGTAGTTTTTCAATTTAGGGTTTGTGATTTATATATATAGACACACTTTGTGAGGATCCGTCATTATTTTTCTAAACTTTTTCTGAAAAGTGGCAAAGAGAGAGAGATCGTGAGAGAGGAGAGAACGAAGGAGGAGATATGAGAAGGATTCTGGAGATCGCAATTATTTTCCGGTAAGCTTTCTCTTAACTTTTCTCTCTTGTTCAAATTAATGTTTATTAGATTAAGGGGGAAAACTGGGAGAGTGCCAATGCGTGAGTGCAACAGCTGTGAACCGAGCGAGTGAGTAAAGGGAAGTTTGGGTTTTGGTTTCAGATTTTGTACATTGCGGATGCCGCATATTGACTAAGGAGTTTTAAATGTCTGAATGGGTAGAATTTCATTGTGCACTCTATGATTTGCTGGTTCAGAGATCTTGTGTGTTAGATCATGGAAGAGGGTTTTAAGGGAGTTGTCACGGGTAGCAGTGAAGTTGGTGCTTCTGTGTGTGCATGAGTTTGTGTGTATATTGCATGATTGTGTGTTGTGCATAAGAAGAAAAAAGGGAGAAAGGGAAGGTACATGCTGTGTTGTTTTTGGAGTGCTGAGTGTATGTGTGTGTATCGTGAGTGAGGGGCTGCCTTACGGCAAGAGTGAGTTGGGGTTTTGAGAAATGGAATGGGGACATCCACTATGTGCTCATAGACGCGTGTATAGGGGCTTAGAGAGAGAGAGTGAGGATAGCCATGGAGTGGCTGCCATAGGTATATACATGTGATGGTGTTTGAAGACAGTGGATAGAAATTAAGAAGGTCACGTTTAAAGTGGCCAAGGTGGCAGCCTTGTTATGTGAGTTCGGGGCTGAAATAGTACAGCCTAGGTGGCAGCTGTAAAAGGGATTTATGTAGGTAAAAAAAAAACTGGGTATCGTGGCATTTGAGAGAGGAAGAGAGGGGCTGAAGTTTCAGCCATATGTGTGAGTGTAAATTTCGTGATTGGCCGTGAGTGATGGCCGCCGTAGAAGGGGCTGCTGTGAAGGTTGGTGAGTGATGGCAATGGCTGCCCAAAGAACAGCCGTGGGTGTATGCAAGAGAGTGTGTGTTCGTGTGAAGCAATTGTCCGTGCGTAGATGGGTTCATGTGTATGCTTGCTTGGCGTGGGGTGAAGCTGCCAAGAAGATAGCTGAGTGCTTTTGTGCGTTGTGTGAGTTGTGTATGTGTTTTGAGAGTGCCATGAAAGTGAGTGAACTGTGTGTATGGATTTGCATGAGCTGTGTGTGTACATGGGTTTGAAGAGTGCTTTGGTTGTGTGTTTTGAGTGGTGTTTGAGTTGTGTTTTGGAACTGGGTATGGCTGTGTATACATACATGAAATCAGTGAGTGTGTAAATAGGTATGGGAATGTGTGTGTGGCAAGGTGATTTCGTGTGTGTGGGCTGTAGTGTTATGCGTGTGAGTGCATGAAAATGGGATAGTATGAGTGTTTTGTGAGATGAAAAAGGATCACAGCAGTAGCTGTGCTAGGAGGGGCTGTGTGTGCATTCTTGGCTGTTTTGTAGTGTGCATGATGGAAGCTGTGTTGTATGTGTATTGTGTGCGTGAGTATGAGTGTGAGTCATGATTGTGTGTTTGCATGGTGTAGGCGTATAAGGGTGTGCATCCTGTGTTGAATAAAAAGAGAAGAAGAGAAGTGATAATGGGTTAGTGAGTGCCAGAGATAAAAAGAGTGCCGAGGGTATAAAGAAGAAGAGAAGCATGAAACGAGTAATTTGAGTTAGCGTTAAGTTTGGCACGTGCATATGTTAGCGCATGCATATTGTTAGCACGTGAAAATTTACAGTATAATACGTTAGACCATATTAGAATTCTTGGAAAAATTTTATAATTTTCTGAGATCGTATGAATTTTTAATATTTTCTGAAACATCAGATTTGTAAAACTCTTTTGGAGCCTTTGAAAATGTTTTGAGAAACATTATAGTAATGTATTTATGATATAAATAAGACTCCGTTTTAACTTGATAATTTTTGGAGTTGTTTTGCTATGATTTCCATATCGGATTGGTTTTAGCTAAACGAAAAATCTAAAAATACTTTTTAGCTCTTTTAAATCCTAATTTCAATTTCTATAATTTATATATGTGTATATATATATATATTGAAGTTCATATAAAAATTATGGGACTTATTTTGTAGCTGGAAGTAATTATGGCTATTATTGGGTTTTTATTGTATTTAAAGAAATTATTTTTAAATTGAAAATATTCAAAATTTCAGAAAATTCATATTTTTACTTTTATTAATATTTTAAGCCATAAAAGTGTTTTACTTAAATTATTATGAATTTTAGGCTATCGTTACGCATTAAATAGCGTACAGGATTTTCGATTAGCTAGGTTGGTCGTGTGTGGAACACGCTTCGAGTCGCGCAATTTCGAGGTTAGATGTGAGCATGTGGTGGGTAGTAGATGTTAGGTTTATGGCACTGTAGTATAGATTGTGTTCTAACCAATGGATTGTCAATCTAGGTTTATTCAGAGATCATTAATCGACATCGAGGTTGGTTGCATTGTTTAGCTTGGACCGAGATAAGAATTTCTATCTGAACCCCATTTCATCATTCTGAATCCATATGTTTTAATCTTAATTATTTTGCGAATCTCATTGAATCATGGTTTTTTAAATTTTCCTGAGAATATTTGGATTTTGCCAGTGAAGCCCTAACTTGAACTCTGATATTTTATTTGTCATGAAAATATTTTCAATTGCCCTTCTAACCCTAACTTGAACCTCAAGCAATCATTTGGAATTCTTTATTCATTCTCATCTATTTATTGTTTCAATTATTGTAAAGCATTTTCAATTATATTTTATTGCTTCTCAATGTTGACATGAGTTAGTAATTTGGGAGCCATAAGGATGGTCTGAATTGTTGGCGTTATAAGGATGGTCTGTTAGATGGATTTAACTAGTACCTAGATAGACTAGTCAGTGTACATATGCATATGTAAAGCATATCGAGCACTGCCGGGGTGGCTTTACTTCTGTACTGCTCATGTTTAGTGTTTCCTATTTATGTTTTATTGCACTTTAAGTGTTTTAAAAATGGAGTTGATACTCATCCCTGTGTTGTTTATATTAAAATGCTGTGGTTTTCTTTGAAAACCCTTTATTATCATTTCATTGTATATAGAAAGATCGTCTGAATCATTCTGTTTCCATTTTAAAAGTTTTTATTTAGCTTAAATATAAAATTGTCCGAATCGTTTTTATTGTTTTTAAGTTTTTGATCGACCTCATTGGGCTCTCGAAAGCTCACTTTTCCTTGATTTCCTTTTCGCAGGTGATAACCAGCCGTAGGTTACCTGAACATGGATTAGAGCGAGCGAAAGAAAATGAATTTAATTTTTGGTATTATTTGTTAGAACCCCTGTGCGAGTAGTGATTGTTATCTAAGAATTTTTAGATTTAGTTGATATATCATTTATGACAGTCCACGAAGAATATTGTTGATTTAAGGTTTAGTTGCTCTGATGATGACTGATCATCTATTTATGAGGTTATCATTGTCTTAGTGTCACTGATTGATTGAGCATTAACGTTCCGAAAAGTTCCAAGATGTTACATATTAAATAGTGGTTTTGAAGATATAATAGTCAATATTAAGTCCTAATAAGTGACTGTAATGTTAAGGTTGAGTTTTAGAATGAGTAGAATTAGTTTTTGAATTTTAAGGACATAGTTGTCAAAAAGAAGTCTTAATAGATTAGTATATTGGTTAGGTAGAATTTTAGAATGATTATAATTAATTTTTTTCACTAAATAAGACTTACTTATATAGAATTTAATTAATCTTAAAATAAGGATCTGATGACATATCATATAAAGAAGCGATGATATGTCGCGTAAAGAAGCTATCATTGCCTGCCATGCACGGACAGTTTTATTTAAAGTCATTTATTTTAGTAGTTTTGAATTGTATAGTAATATCTATTGCACAATTTTATATTTTTATGATTTCTTTATCAAAGATAGTCACTTTTAGTTTTGGAGGGGTAAATTTTATTTTAATAAATTTAATTAATCCTTGTGGTGAAATATCAATACGCAATGTCGTTATGTATATTTGCTAATTCTGATTTGGTAACTATACAGGTGAACAAAATTAGAAGTTTATTTAGTGCACAAAAAGGAGAAAGGTAAATTCCACTGATCAAAGAATGTGGAGAACATATTAAAATTAATTTGCTACTGGCTAAGAAGTTTTCATTTTTTTCTGAGTATCTTTTAAAAATAATCTGTACATTTCAATGGTTTGCCCGTAACTTTAACTACATTATAGTTTAATTTTGATTGAGAAAACTTTGGTTCATATATTTTTTTTATAGCTTGTGATTGATAAAAGTTAATTAACGTATGGATTTTAATTTTCATATTAGAAAATACTTTTAAGGAGATAATTTTTATAGTGAAGTCTTAGTAGATTAGTATATTGATTAAGTTTTAGAATGATTAGAATTAGTTTTTAAATTATTCTTTCTTCTAAACTAAAAGTATTATTTTTATTTTTCATATTTATGAGCTTTTATATTCATATTAAAGAGTAGTTTTGAAGATACAATAGTCAATATTAAGTTCTATTAAGTTAGTATAATGATAAGGTTGAATTTTAGAATGATTAGAATTAGTTTTTGAATTTTAAGGACATAGTTGTCAAAAAAAAGTTTTACTGAATTAGTATATTGGTTCGGTAGAATTTTAGAATGATTAGAATTAATTTTTTTAAACTAAATAAGACTTACTTATATAGAAGTTAATTAATCTTAAAATAAGGATTTGATGACATGTCATATAAAGAAGCGATGATGTTTCGCGTAAAGAAGTTATCAATACCCTTCTCGCTTCGCTTATTATATACTCCCTATTATATAGATATCCAGCTACATCGAGCTAAGTAATAGAACTCTAGCAATAGAACTCTATAAAATCTATGTCCATCAGAGGTTACTATTGAGCTGATTATCTACCTATTCCAACCTTCACACAACTCGAGACTTATTGAAGCCTGTATTTGCAATTGAGAAATTTGAATGCTCGAACAACTAATATACCGACTAGCTACTAATAATACTGACTTACGGTCTTAAACATGCATGGATTTAAATGTAAGGCAAAAGACAAATATATGCTCCTTGTATAAACCCTATACAAAGTGGTAAATGGCAGGGACCTAAGGTGGAGACAAAGAACGAGAGCATAATTGGTCCATGTTCATTAAGGGAGATGAAGTATGAGAACAACTTGATTATACAAACAGAGAATAGATACTGACATTAAAGCGTTTCACTTACAAAGATGTGATGACAAAGGAGGAGATTGCAAGCAGTGCAACCTGCGAAATGACAGAACCGCAATGGATCACTCGATACTTGTCAGAATAAGAACGATATTGTCTTCGTTGATACCTGTCAGATTAGGTGCGAATCAATGATTAAGAAATTATAGTGACACCAATGTTGTATGATAGCCTATGTTACATGGACTCTTCGATTTGCGTGAAGTACCCGTGTCGGACACTCGATACTTGAACATGGGTATGGGATATGTGTCCGACACATCTCATAGGATATGTCATTATGATACTATCTTATAGTCTTTTGTTCAATTAGTTATTACTTTGAGACAAGACAAGTTGTCAACGAAAACCAAATGCATCACATAAAACACTTTTTTGTCTTCGAAATAACTAAAAAAAAATAACAAACATGAACATTTTGCCGTGTCTCCATATCCTGCATTTTCAAAATTAGACGAATCCGACACTTGGACATATATCCGATCTAGACACTCATACCGAGTCTATGTAACATAGATGATAGCACCACCCACGCAAGTAATAAACATGGATGGTTGACTGTGCTACAGAAAAGGATTAACAAGGCTTGTTAAAGACCCAAAGTGTCGAAAAACAGAACACCGCGCCTTCAACATAAGATCAGGATGAAGCTCAAGAACAAATGGCCCTAGCCACAGCCTACAATTAGGTTTAGGCAAGTGAGGTCTACTGGAAAAAAAAAATGCAGGTACTAAGTTTGCTTGTCAATAAAGTAAAGAAGTTTGCTTTGTAAAGAACTTTAAATTATAGAGGATTTCATATAACACAAAGCTGACTGTCAAAGACTCGAAACGTATGGGGGCAAGATATTTGTAGTAACAGATTAGCAGCCATAGTTTAATCGAGATCACTCTGTGGCATGCACATTTTTCCGAGATACCTACAACTTTGGTTCCTCGCCAGCAGGAGAGTTCAAGTATACTCCCAAACTCTTAAAAACAAAACAGTAACAACATTTATACACGCTCCCGCCTAAACCGTAAGGTGCGGAGCTACACTTGTACCGAGGGGGGGGGGGGCTAATGTACCCCCTCAACTTCTAAAAAAAAGAATTTGCATTTCACCCAGGTCTGTTCTGCAACTCTCATTCTCTCTGCAACTTGTCCCTCATAGTCTCTCACCCACTCCCAATTCGCAGACGGCCGACGAAAGACACCACCCCCGAAGGCAGTCACCACCTCCTTCAGTGGACTCTCTTTGTTGAGGAGCTCAGATCTGGAACGAGTGGCCAAAGTGGAGCCTTGGAAGGGGACAGCGGGTGGACCGGCAAGGACGAGGAAGTCTTCTTCTGTTCAGATCTGGAAGGATCAGTGACCGGCAAGTGGTGACGGCGAGGCGAGGACTCCACCGGCCAAGAACCCACTGCAGGCGACAACGTGGCAATGACCGATGGCCGAAAACCGGTGATTTAGGTACGAATTTTCAGATTCTTAATTGATGATTTGCTTTCGTAATTGAGCATTTAGATTGTTGATTGAGCATTTCAAATCGTTAATTGAACATTTCAAATTGTTGATTGAGATTCTATCAATTCTTTGATTACTCTTTGTTTCTTTCCCAGATTCCAATTGTTGTCCTAATAACGTCCATGGTGTGGTAGTAATTTGATTAGCACTTGCAATGGGCATATCATGCTTTAAAAGGGAAAACAACGCAATAAAGGAATATCATTTCGAAAATACCAAAACGATCAGTAGTCTAAGAGGGGCGACTAAGAGATTAAGTTCAAGGACAATATGGAAAATCTATCTAACAAGCGAGCTGGCTTTGTTTGTTAACTTCACAATATGGAGAAGTCAAATGAATGTTTCTGTGAAAGCTTACTGCGTTAACCTACTTAATTTTTATTTTAGACAGACAGAGTGTAAATAAGTTGGTTCTTATGATTCTCTGGATGAGGTGAATGTTACCATGAGACATATAATGCAAGTAAATAAGTTGTTTTGCATTCACTGCAAGTGAAATACAGCTGCTGAGCTGCTCGATTTCATTTACTTTTCTAAGTTTCGGTGTATCTAGTTATTGCTGCGTTTTACTTTTAGCACCCTCTGGAGCAAATTCCTGTCTCCGCCGCTTGTAAGGCGTACGCAAGAAGTGTAAGTGATGAACTAACTAAAAGGATCAGATTAAGAAGTAAAATAACCAGAATCAACCATATCTTAGTATGATAAGAAATTGTCAGCCACGCATAATTTAGTGTCATATGCTAGTAATCTAGACAAGAAAAAGGGTTTTAATTAAATTTACCGGAACCGCAAGGTTGCTAAATGTTTTGCTAAATCTGACTTTGACGTCGCTAAAGATGTAACGGCGACAGTATTTAACGCTTTACAGACAACCAGGTCTAGACTTAACAAATAAATATCACATTTGATACCTAGATTTTTTAAGGGAAAATAGATAGATTTTGTTGTTCCTAAATTCATGTTAAACCCTAAATTAGAAACAGAGAGCGCAAACATTCATGCCATTGATGGCGCGAAAGGTGTATCAAAAAACGGCAACCATGTTGCAACCACGAGAGCCTATTGAAATTACGCGCGAAAAATAGAATCAGGTTAAGGACTTATAGAGGATCACATCAACCTCTTCCATTTGATGTGAAACTTATACCGAATCAACGAAGTCTCCTAAATCCGCAGATTGGAACAGAGATCAAGAAAAAAACAACCACAGTTTATGTTAACAAAAAGAGAGACCAAATTTAAAAAGGGAAAAGGGAACACTAGAAATATAGACTAACAACCCATAATTTTTAGTTTAGATAGCAACAAAATGTACCACCAGATTTTGCATGTAAATGCAAAGAGTTTTGCATGCACAGTTCAGACTCACAGAAACACACAAACACAGGGAACCAGAGAGATAGAGAGAGAGAGAGAGAGAGAGAGAGAGATATGAAATGTATTGCTTACTGGAAGCAAGTCTCAGCTGCTGGTTATGGTAATCACTTTGCAGTGTTTATATAATACTTTTCACGGCTTTAACTTCTTATTGGTCAACTAGTGGTTAACGTGCAATTTACAAAATCTCGACTAGGCCATAAACGCAAGTTTTAAGACAGGTTAATCATAACTTCGTGGAATTTTCTTAAAGGCTTATTTGAACCTTTGTACTAATGACACTTTCTATTCGATGATACTCCTTCATACAAAGGGTTTCGCGCATGGATGACAGGATGCAGACCCACGTAGTACATTCAATGTACACCACAATTAAGCGCATTTAAAAAAAAATTCGTAACTAAGATCTTACGTGTTGGCCAAAGGTTCAAGATTTTGATTGTATCTCGAGCGCAATGTTTGAGATAGTAACTAAAGATGGTGACGACACCATAGGGTCAAGCCAACATTTGTAAACAAACCAAAATAAACATGAAAACCGTTGCTTTTTGGTTTCAAAAGTATAAGCAAATTTCTAGATGTTTTAGTAAATATTCCAATTTATTACATTGCAAGTTCATTCTGGTAAGAACATAAGTTACCAAACTCTCCGCATATTACAACGTTTGTCCATGCAAGTCCTAAAAGTATCGAGTAAGGGCTCTTCCCTAATCGAAGGGAAGAAAAGCTTATTTATGACTTACCGTAGATGTGCAATTTGTGTTTATTACACGAACTTGCCAAAAAGTCAACGAGCCCCCTATGCGTATGCTCACCAGGGGAACAAAAGCATTGCCTTAGGGTCACAGACAGAAAAGAATGCATGGCATTAAAGCCAACACCTACTTGCCTGTAGAAAGCATGAACATGTGAAATGTAACCCCCCATAATTATGTTAAAAGTATCCTCCTTAATGCTATAATCATATGCATACCATACTAGATAATAATTTCGACACTGAAGTCTTGCATCGTATTTTGGCGCTTATTCTCGTTGAAACCTTGTCGTTCTAGTATGTGCATGAAGTGTTAGATGATAATATGGCTCTCAACAAGTATGCAAAGCTTGAGGAAATCTATTTATAAGATGTTTGACTAGCCTTGAAGACACTTGAACTGGCTAGTAGGAGCCTTTTATCTTTTTGGAAGTAAAGGTTCTTTGTTGCAAGAGCATAAACGTAATTATCATCAGCAGATTATCTTTAGTTTTATCTTTCTACGGACTAACCACAGAATCACAGCCATTTTAGTAGATGGCCAGGAAACCAAACAACGCTTTACCGAGACACCCTATAAAGAAATGAAGAATTGTATTCATTGGTGTGTCTTTACAGAATGGCAAAGCATGCCTTTATATACTACACAACAATTAGTTTAGATCCTAAAATCAAGCTAATCTAGATCCAAGAATCAAGTTAATTTAGATCCAAGAATCATGCTAATTTAGATCTGAAAATCAAGCTAATCAAGCTAAAATCAAGCTAATATGAGATTATTCTCCTTTACTCCCCCTCAAGTTGGAGCATGGATATTTGAAATGCCCAACTTGCCCAGTAAAATGTGGAAGCGTTCCTGGCCAAGTGCCTTGGTGAAAATGTCTGCAAGCTGATATTGAGACGAAATTGGTCGAGGTAATAAAGCTTTGGACTGAGTGTGGTGCCGAACAAAATGACAGTCTATTTCAATGTGCTTTGTGCGCTCGTGGAACACTGGGTTGGCCACAATGTGTAATGCAGCCTGATTGTCACAAAATAAGGAAACTGGATTTTGATGAGAGACCCCTAAATCAGAGAGGAGTCGAAGTAGCCAAATAATCTCACTTGCGGTGGTGGCCATTGCCCTGTATTCTGCCTCAGCGGTGGAACGCGAGACTATGGATTGTTTCTTTGAACGCCAGGAAATGGGTGAAGATCCCAAAAACACGATATACCCAGTGGTAGATTTGCGAGTTGTTGGGCAGCCAGCCCAATCGGCATCGCAATAAGCACGTAGTGATAGAGAACTGTTGGAGGAGAGCAAAATACCTTGACCGGGCGAATTTTTGAGGTAGCGAAGAACGCGTATGGCAGCATCATAATGTGGTCGTCTTGGCTTATGCATGAATTGACTTAGGATGTGAACTACATAACTTATGTCTGGACGAGTGATCGTGAGGTAGAGTAATCTGCCAATGAGACGTCTATACTGTCCTGGATCATCACATAGTTCTCCTGAATTAAGATCAAGTTGATGTTGTTCAGCCATGGGTGAGGAAGATGGCTTGCAACCTGTTAGACCACATTCCGTTAAAATGTCAAGAACATATTTGCGTTGGCTTAACACGATGCCATCAGAAGAACGTGCCACCTCAATGCCGAGAAAGTACTTGAGTTTACCGAGATCCTTAATATGGAACTTAGTATCCAAGTAGTGTTTTAGCCAAGAAATTTTAGCTGAATCAGTCCCCGTGACAATCACATCGTCAACATAAATAAGGACAGCAAGAAAAGATCCTTTACGAGTGAAGGTGAATAAAGAATGATCAGATTGAGACTGAATAAAACCAACTACAAGTAAGGACTGAGTAAACTTGTGATACCAATTGCGTGAAGCCTGACGAAGCCCATAAAGAGACTTTTGAAGACGACACACACGATTCTCCCCCTGTTTAGAAAAACCTTGAGGAATCTTCATGTATACTTCCTCTTCTAGATCTCCATGCAAAAAGGCGTTGTTGACATCCAACTGATGGAGTTCCCATTTCTTTATTGAAGCAATGGCAAGAAGACACCGTACCGTAACTAGTTTGGCAACTGGTGCAAATGTTTCATGAAAATCTAGACCTTCAATCTGGGTGTATCCCTTAGCCACAAGTCGCGCTTTGTATCTCTCCACAGTGCCATCTGGGTGGAATTTGACTTTATATACCCACTTAGAATCAATGGCACGTTTTCCAGATGGTAATGGCATAAGTGTCCAAGTGTTATTAGCTTCCAAAGCAGAGATCTCCTTGGCCATGGCATCCTTCCAATGAGCATGTTTCACTGCCTGAGAAAAATATTTGGGCTCATCGACCGAAGAGATGGCCGCTAAAAATGCAGTGTGAGTTCTAGAAAATTTGGAATAAGAAATATTATGGGACAAAGGATATACCGTCGAGTTAGCAGATGGAGAGGAAGAGTGCGAAGTAGATGAAGGCGGGGCAAGGGATGGTGGCAATGTATAATTGTAGCCAGAAAGATTCTTGGACACCTGTCTTGTGCGCTTAGAAGGCACAACCGGAGGTTCATTTATAGGTAAGGCAGATTGCTCAGTTCTGATGGGTGACTGTATGGTAGATGGTGACAACTCAACAGATCCTGGTGCTTGATCCAAGGGTATCTGGTCTTGGGATGATGATGATCCAAGAGATAGGGGTTCAAGGTCGACGTTGTGGGGTGAGTTTGATCTAGTTGGCACATCACTGGTCTGAGTTGATTTACTAGTTTCACATGTGGGTGCATGGCTAGCTGCTTGACACTCCCAATCAACTGAAAGATGATCTGTTAACCCAAAAGGAGTGTGGCAGGTTTGTAGGTCAGCAATATTATCCTTTTTGTCAGCAAAAGGAAATATGCTTTCAAAAAACTGAACATCTCTTGAAGAGTAAATCACTTTGCTCTCCAAATCATAAATCCTATATCCTTTCTGCCCATTGGGATAACCAACAAAAATGCCAGACTTACTTCGAGGGGCGAACTTATCATGTGGCTTGCCATTCATGTGTCCATAACAGAGACATCCAAAAGTTCGCAAATGATCATAGTTAGGTACCTTACCAAATAATACTTCATAAGGTGTTCGGTTTTGGAGCACAGAAAGTGGCATGCGGTTGATTAAGTAAGCAGCGGTAAGTACGCACTCCCCCCAAAATCTGACTGGAAGTTTGGCCTGGAATCGTAAAGCTCTAGCTACCTCTAAGAGATGTCTGTGCTTTCGCTCCACCACTCCATTTTGTTGCGGTGTATCCGTGCAGCTTGTTTGTCTGTCCATTCCATTCTCAAAATAATGATGTAATAATTCACGATGTCCAAATTCAAGACCGTTATCAGTTCTAAAAACCTTGATTCTGGTGTTAAATTGTGTCTTAACCCAGTTGAAAAACATCAAGAGGTAGTGTCTAGTTTCGGACTTGAACTTCATGAGAAAGACCCATGTGGCTCGACTATGATCATCAACAATCGTGAGAAAATAATGTGACCCAGAATGAGATTTAGTACGGTATGGACCCCATATATCACAATGGACTAAATCAAAGTTGTGCATCGATTTATTTTTGCTATGTGGAAAAGGCAATCTAGTTTGTCTGGCCTTGCAACAAGCATCACAAAATAAAAGTTTTGGCGAATTGAAAGTAACAGGTAAGTTGGAAACCAGCGAGATACGGTTCATTGGTAGATGCCCTAAACGACGGTGCCATAAATCCGCAGTGTTATGTCCTTTTGACAGAAGCGCCTTCCCCGCCCTCGTTGGTTCCAAATGATATAAGCCATTTCGCACTCTACCTACTCCAATCGGCTTCCTCGAGAGTAAGTCCTGTATCACACAAAATTCAGATCCAAAAATTAGAACACAGTTGAGATCTCGAGTCAATTTACTGACTGATAATAGGTTAAAACAAAAATTAGGCACTCCCAAAACTTGTTCGAGATGCAAATTGGGGCCAAGATTTACTCGTCCCAAAGTATGAACTGGGACGGTATCACCGTTGGGAATTTGAACCGGGGGTACACCTGGATTTGTATAAGCATCGGACATAGTATCAAGTTTACATGATATATGATCCGTGGCCCCTGTATCAATAATCCACGAGTCTGGCTTACCAGATATATTTTGTGAGGTCATATTTGCAGAAGGCCCATTAGTGGGTCCTGATTGGCGGCCCAAAAGATCAGCAAGTCTTTGCATTTCACTTGGTGTGAAGCTTGGAAAGGACACAGACTCGTCGGATGTGGCAACGAATTGTTGTGAAACCCTTGTCGCTGGTGCTGTGTCTCCAGCAGTGCGCGACCATGGTTGATATGCAGGGCTGTGATTTGGAAATGGTGCGGATGCGTCGGCAGTAGCTGCAAACGGCTGGGCAATTGCCGCCGATGATGTTGTGCCTCCGGATGCGCTGAGCATTGGCTGATTTCCTCCTCTTGGTTTGGGTCTTCTCCATCCAGGTGGATATCCGATGATCTCATAACAGTTCTCTCTAGAGTGATTGGATCGATTACACTGGGTACAGTGTAATCCACCATGCCGTCTTTCTCCAGAATTTTCACCACGCCGGTCAATTTTTTGGTCACCTCCATGCCGCATATGTGGTGCTTTAGCCAATAGAGTTGTGGCCTCGATAGTAGGGACACGCGCAGCAGCGACCACTTGCTGTTTTTCTTCTTGGGCAGCCACGGCATATGCTCTCCCAAGTCCTGGCAATGGATCGATGCTCAGGATTTGGGATCGCACCGTCTTGTAAGTATCATCCAATCCCATCAAAAAATCGAAGACTTTCTCTTCTTCTCGCATTTCCTGCATTTTCTTTCCGGCACCACAAGTACATACAGGTATAGGTCTAAGATTATGTAGTTCATTCCACACACCTTTTAACTTACCATAATATGTAGAAATAGCAGATTTCTCTTGTTGTAGTAGAGCAATAGATCGCTTCAGGTCATACACTCTAAGTGCAATGCCCTGAGTAAATCGTTCATCAAAATCGCACCAAATTTCACTTGCAGTGTCTGCATGTGCGGCACTAGTTTGTAATTCTCTAGAAAGAGAATTGACGATCCATGATTTGACCACTGCATTACACTGGATCCATGATTGAAAATCCCTGGAATGAACATCGGGTTTTGCTATCAACCCGTCGACGAACCCTGCCTTATTTTTGGATTGGAGCGCCGTCAACATGTTACGTCTCCAAGTGAAATAGTTCTCTCCATTTTCACTTAGAGGTTGTGTAACGAAGATCAAGCCTGGATGATCAGACGGATGCAAGTAGAACGGAGATTTGGTGTCAATTGCGATGTTTTGAACATTCGCAACGGGCGCCAAACCCCCATGAACATAACTTGCAGATTCGTCTTCCATGACTGAGAAATTGAAAAGAAATGCCTATGCTAGAAAGATGGCTCTGATACCATAAAGAAATGAAGAATTGTATTCATTGGTGTGTCTTTACAGAATGGCAAAGCATGCCTTTATATACTACACAACAATTAGTTTAGATCCTAAAATCAAGCTAATCTAGATCCAAGAATCAAGTTAATTTAGATCCAAGAATCATGCTAATTTAGATCCAAAAATCAAGCTAATCAAGCTAAAATCAAGCTAATATGAGATTATTCTCCTTTACCCTATGTTTATGGTTATTAGCGCGTTCCAAGTGGACATAATAGTGAAAGCTCCATTGATCTGAGAGCCAGTGAACTTTGCCATCTGTTTCCATACTAGGAATTCTAGATCTGAGGGCATGAGCTCTACTACGAGGAAATTGACATTGGTAAAGAGAACTTGCAGCACCATATACAATTCTAGCTCCGTAATACTCAATAAGAGGGCCACGAAGGTAACTGATGTCAAGCAAGACGCAGGTGCTCTTTCCATCCCCAATTTTGTGCTTGATTAAGTTTTAAATCTTACTTCTCACCTTAATCAACTTGCACCAAGACCAGGACAAGTAGGCACGGCGTTTAAAGTAAAATAAGTTCTGGTGCTTTATGATCTCTATACGGACTAACCACAGAATCACAGCCATATCAGTAAATGGCTAGGAAACCAAACAACACCGAGACACCCTACATTTATGGTTATTAGCGCGTTCCAGGTTGACATAATAGTGAAAGCCCCATTGGTACTGAAAGCCTAGTGAACTTTGAATTCAAGTTTCTTGGAGGATGTTGTTGATAGATCTGAGAGCATGAGGTCTAATATGAGGAAATTGACCTTGGTAAAGGGAACTTACATTGAATTCAAGTTTCTTGGAGGATGTTGTTGATAGATCTGAGAGCATGAGGTCTAATATGAGGAAATTGACCTTGGTAAAGGGAACTTACAGCACCATATACAATTCTAGCTCCGTAATACTCACTAAGAGGGCCACAAAGGTAACTGATGAGTGATCAAGAAAGACGCACGGTGTAACGCCCCGAACCCGAGGGTCCGAACACGTCCTTAATTAAAACACAAATACGTCGATAAAGTAATTATTATAAAGGAAGAGCAGAGCATCTAAAATACCACAAGACATAATTATCTAAATTTCAAAAGCTTAACTCCAAAATACTTCAAAACTTTATTGCAAATCTCTCAGACAAAACATCTGAATCCAAAGTAAAAGAGACCAACTAACCAATAATTCCTCTAAAGAATTCATAACCTCTACAATTTTCAATACCAAACACCAAGGCAATTCCACCGTTGTACTAACATCTCGCCCTTCGTGATACTCTTGGCCTGGAAGGGGAAGGAAAAAAAAAAGTAAAAGGGTGAGCACGAATTGCCCAATAAAATTTTTTACACACAGAGGGCCAAAACGGATACGAAACATGAGTTATCGTGTAGAACCAATAAATATGAATTTAGATAACTCAGTCAAATTTCACAAACGAATAACGAAAGTGACCAAAAGAAGGTTACCAAAAATGAATAACAGATTTGAGTTATCGAACGTAACCAATAAATAGGAATTTATAACTCAATCAAATTTCACAAACGAATAACAAAAGAGACCAAAAGATGGTTTAATAACCAATAAGTTGAATATCAAAATACATTTGCCAAAACTTGTGGGTGTCACATACACAAATTGCTTATTATTAAGCATCACAAATCATGGTTATACCATGTCGAATATCGCAGTCAGCGCGTCACATATAAGTCACGATAATCAAAAGTGACTTTCAAACACAAATATCACCTACAAAGTAATTTGATAAATATAGCGAATATTCACTCGAAGTCCAAAAATAGCAATTGTGGACTCAAAATGAAAAGAAAAAAAATACGAATTCAACGAAACAAAAATCAGATCAATCGAAGATCAAACGAGTGAGATATCATCAATAAAATTTTTTGGGTGAAAACTTAGTGACACGAAAACCGAGAGAATAAATGGACATTGTCAAGAAATAGATGCCAACAGAAATTTGACATGTGGCAATTCTAGAGGTGTCAAAGGACCGGGCTTTGGCGGGCTCAACCTAGGCCCAGTGGGCCAAAAGAGAAAAAGGGCCGGGCCGGGCCAGAGAGATTGAAAACCGGGCCGGGCCACATTAATGGGGTATCTAGGCCCAGTCCAAGCCCTGGCCCTAGGCCCTAGGCCCTATATTTAGGGCCAGGCTTGGGCCGGGCCCAGGCCCAATCCTCTTTTTTTTTTAATTTCTTGTTATTCAAATTAAATACTTTAGTTGTCATAATTTCTTGTTATTATGTAAGTAAATTGTAATGTCATAATTAGGTTTCTAATGACTGTATTACGTAGAAAATTCTAAACTTTTAAAGAATGTCATAAATAAAGCTAATAGAAACTCATTTTGAGAGCTTTCACGGTTATGTGTCCATGCAACTTTTCTTTATCGTCATGTTATGAACAAACTTCTTTAATATATAACTGAGACAACTTATTCTTTCTGCTAGTTAAAAAAAAAGCGTAGAAGAAGAAACATGTATTTTTTGCATGATGGTAGGGAGTTGTATATGCAAATTAAGCATATTTGAGGAAAAGATAATGTGCGCATTTGTATCAATTGCTCCAAATTAACGTCTATTTTTTTTGGATATTTTCCAGTAATATTTCACAAAGTGCTCGAAATGACCGTATATATAGAATCAATACAAAAGCAATCAAATAGTGCCTGAATATATTCAAGAGGGGTGGACCTCGGATGCCACATCGAGAGGGTGGCCGTTATTATGGTAGTCGATAGAGATGCGAGCGTAACAAAAGTGCATAAGTCATTTATTTTTTATTTACCGTTTAATGGGAAACTATGTGTTTTTTCCTTCATTTTTTACGTGTAGCACTCTAAACTTTTTAAAAAGCGACTTGGAAGTAATAAATCTTCTTTTTGTGGTAGCGCATAATACGGAGTTTTAGCTAGCAGCAAAATATTAGAATTCCCAAACACAATCCGACAGAATTCCGGCGGATACATCCAACTTTGGGCTCAATCTATAAAAGTTTTTGGTTGACAACTTGATAGCGGCCCAATTGCAAACACACTCTAGGCACCTGCGTGTCTGTTATTTCTCACCAGCACATTTCATGGACCAGTTCATAATAATGATGGAAGGAACAATTGCTAGTAGAAAAGGGGCCTGAAAAAGGGTTTAAAAGGGCCTAAAAACGGGCCGAAAAAGAGCCAAACCCAGGCAGGCCCGTTTTTTAGGGCCTGACCCGACCTTTTTAGGGTCGGGCCGGGCCTGGAAAATTTGTTGGAAATATGTGGCCTGGTTCAAGCCCTGATCCAAAGCCCTAAAGTAGCGGGCCGTCACTGTTCACGTGGAGGGCCGGGCCAGCCCGCGGGCCGCTTGTCCCTTTTGACACCTCTAGGCAATTCAAGCCAAAGTACTGCACAGCTAATGTGGAGTATACGGATGGAAATTTATGAAAAGAATTCAAGACCCAATATGAAAGTGACACGTGGCAAGGAAAGTACACGGCTGAACCAAATCTAGGTAAAGGGCCACAATTGAAATTTATGAAACAATGTCAAGAACCAATAGAAAAGGGACACGTGGCGTTGGGTCTTTGAAAAGTGACCTTTTTGGCTGTGGGCAGAGAATGGCGTGAAGCACTAAAAATAATTGCGAATGACTTTTCACGATACAAAGAATACATAGAATTTTTATAAATCATGAGAGCCGTCCTTAACGCAAGTTTTAAGACAGTAGAAAATTTTATGGACAATGTACAAAAATAAACTTGATGATCAACAATACGCTCAAAGACAAATATATATTTTTGGAATCAAAGCATAGCACATAGATCTCGTGTATAAAACGAAAAGATGGCATAAGAACCCTTACCTCAAAGTAATGAATATAGCGTCAAAAAAAATCTCCTCTTCATCGTAGATCAATAATCACCTTTTTGCTTGGATACCCAAAAGAATGCACTATCGCTTTTCTCTCCTTTGTCTCTAAAAAAATATGAAGACTTGTATGACTCTTATGTCTTCTTCCTCCTTATATAGTTTGCGAATATAATTATAATATAACTTGAAGTCCCATTTTTCTAGTGTAACTATAACACAACTCAAAATCCTTATTCCTAGTGTAATTATTATACAACTAAAAGTCCTTATTACTAATTTAATCATAATATGACTTAAAATCTCAATCTAAGTCCAAATCTCTTCTTCCTCTTTCATATTTTTAGAAATAATATCTAATCTAATCACATCAAACAAATTAAATATCAATTTCGTCACTAAAAGAACTCGAAGAAAATTCTCCAAGGTCCATTACTTAATTCAAAATCTGAATATTTCTTATTTGTTCTTTACACAAGTACCCGAAAAATTCGGGATATTACATTCTTCCCCCCTTAAAATAATTATGTCCTCGGAATTGAACGTACCTTAGCTATCAAAAAGTTGAGGATGTTTTTTCCGCATAACTTCCTCGAGTTCCCAAGTAGCTTCCCTTTCAAAGTGGTTACGCCATAACACCTTCACAAAATCCATCGTCTTATTAGAGCGCATCACATGCTCATCGCATTCCAAAATGCGTTCAGGTTGCTCCTTGTAGGATAAATCGTGCTTAACTTGGGTAGGCTCGAACTGAATAACATGAGAGGGGTCAAAGACATACTTCCTCAAGGTCGAAACATGAAAGTTGTTATGTATGTTTGACAAATTAGGATGTAAAGCTACACGATAAGCAAGTGTACTAACTCGTTCCAAGATCTCAAATGGCCCAATATATCTCTGAGCTAATTTCCCTTTCTTTCTGAACCTCAACACACTTTTTCATGGATAAACTCATAAAAATACATAATCACCAACATTAAATTCGAGTTCACGATGTATCGAATCACAAGAATTTTTTTTGCAGTAATCCGGACAAGTTCTAGGCCTATCAATTTTCTTTCCCTAATCTCGCTCCAACATATAGGTGATCGACACCTTCTCCCATAAAGATCCTCAAATGGTGCCATCTGAATGCTTAGCATGGTAACTATTATTATAAGCAAACTCAATTAATGGTAGAAGACTGTCCAAAACACAAGCCTGAAGCATATTCTCCAATGTCTGAATAGTCCGTTTAGATTGTCCCTGTGTCTGTGGATGGAAAGTTGTGCTAAGATTCAACCTTGTACCCATGCTCTCTTGCAAACTACTCAAAAAACGTGAAGTAAATATCGGATCTCTGTCAGACACAATGGACAAGGGCACTCCATGCAATCTAAGAATCTCTCAAATGTACAAGTTAGCAAGCATCTCAATCGAATCCTTGTTCCTTACCATCAAAAGAATTTCCTGCTTTCCAACACGAGTCATTACATTCCTCTGCTTTTGAATTAAATTTTAACCTCGAAGTATTTATGACTTATCTAGTATACGAAACGTAGTGAACTAAATTACTCAACTCAAGTTCAATGCATGTAAATCAACTGAAATCAGTCTCTATCCCATCACGCTTTCACTGCGCTAATATACCGAACCATACGCTTTACATAATCTACATAATATTAACACGCTTACCTTCAAGCCTAAGTATACCAAAGTACTGAGTAATT
Organism: Escallonia herrerae; assembly: GCA_033070095.1. Classification (NCBI taxonomy): domain Eukaryota; kingdom Viridiplantae; phylum Streptophyta; class Magnoliopsida; order Escalloniales; family Escalloniaceae; genus Escallonia; species Escallonia herrerae. Next base: position 78,130 of record JAVXUP010002900.1, read on the forward strand.
GTCACATATGACTTGTACTCTGCGAGATCCAAACCTTGAGTTCTAACTTATGTTCTCATCACCACCTTAAGTATATACTAGTATCTAGATGATCAAATCTACGCTCATAAAAAGCCACAAATGAAGTCATCTCAATGCTCCCTTAGTGAAACTTCACTGACAACTAAGACTAAGTAGTAACTAAAGTTGCTAAGATATTGGCATGCTTTCCGCCCAATGCATCGGCCATGCATTAGCCTTCCAAATAATGATATTACTTAATCAAACTGAAAATATGAATTCCAAAATTCTAAACCCACAAACATCTTAGTACTTCAAACACACGATTATTTAAGACAACATCAAACTCAAACTACAAAAGGTCACAAACTCAAAATCTAAGGCTTAACTAAAATTACAACGACATAATGTCTATGCAATTCACTAGCCAAACTATGAGACCACCTAATGATAAATATTTCCCCCTTCTATTTTTAGTCCGATACCAAAATCAAAACCAAGTCCATCGAACAACCTTCGAAGTATACCACTTTGACTTAGCCAGTACGAATAACCAATTTCTATAAGTACTTACGCATCACACCAAAAGACCACCATGCTTTTGATGCGCACTTTGATGCCTCGAAGCAAACCAGTTCAAACTATTACCAAATCCATCACAGAGAAAAGTATTACCTCAAAGTACCCAAAATAAAATTACACACACACACACACACACACACACACACACATATATATATATATATATTTATATATCACACATCCACCAAAGTTTAATTCTCTAATCTACCACATCACTTGTATCTCTCAATCACTTACAACCTATAGCTACTAATTGTTAGAGCTATTCACCAGAAGATCATAATCTTATCTTTTAACCATTCGATTTTCTAAAGCAATCCATCTTGGAAAGATTGGAAAAACAAATCGGCCAATACCCAAAATTATATCGAACTGTTTCATATCCAGAAAACTAAGTCAACAGTCAAATCTTATCATCGGTACTGATGGGGCAAGAATTATAAACCATTAAAGGCAACCATAGGGTTCCGTAGGGCTATCCATATATAGCCATGTTTCATGTTTCTAGGTTTAACACCAAAGATGCTCGTAAAAGGATATAAAAACAAATGAATAAAGTGACATCAGGATTTACTGATGCCAACACCTTTTTTCAAATTCACTACAAAAATATCTGTCACCATATTTCTTGTATCTTAAAATCACGACCTTTTCCATACCCTACTTGATAGATCAACTCATAGACATTAAAAGATCATATTCCTATCCTTCAATCATTCTCTTTGATTAATGCTAAAAAATATTTGAATCCCAAAGGCAAGTAACATGCATTCTACAATTGCGTACTCGACCCCAAATCTCAATCTTATGCTCTAATATGAAATAAATTCTCAAAACTTAATCCCCTTTTCTAAGGTCTAATCCCAATCACATATATCTTAGGCTTAAGAGTCTACAGAATCTCAAATCTAAGCTCTGATACCATTCTGTAACGCCCCGAACCCGAGGGTCCGAACACGTCCTTAACCAGAACACAAACACGTCGATAACGTAATTATTATAAAGAAAGAGCAGCGCATCTAAAATGCTGCAATGTATAATTATCTAAACCTCAAAAACTTAACTTCAAAATACTTCAAAACTTTATTGCAAATCTCTCAGACTAAACATCTGAATCCAAAGTAAAAGAAAGCAACTAACCAATAATTCCGCTAAAGAATTCATAACCTCTACGATTCTCAGTACCAAACACCAAAGCAATTCCACTGCTGTACTAACATCTCGCCCTTCGTGATACTCTAGGCCTGGAAGGGGAAGGAAAGCAAAAAAAAAAAAAGGGGTGAGCACGAATTGCCCAGTAAAAGTTTTTACACACGGGGGGCCAAAACAGATACAAAACATGAGTTATCGAGTAGAGCCAATAAATAGGAATTTAGATAACTCAGTCAAATTACACAAACGAATAAGGAAAGTGACCAAAAGAAGGTTATCAAAAATGAATAACAAATTTGAGTTATCGGACGTAACCAATAAATAGGAATTGATAACTCAATCAAATTTCACAAACCAATAAGAAAAGCGACCAAAAGATGGTTTAATGACCAATAAGTTGAATATCCAATTACATTTGCCAAAACTTGTGGGTGTCACATACACAAATTACTTATTATTTAGCATCACAAATCATGGTTCTACCATGTCGAATATCGCATCCAGTGCGTCACATATAAATCACAATAATCAAAAGTAACTTTTAAACACAAATATCAACCACAAAGTAATTTGATAAATATAGTGAATATTCATTTGAAGTCCAAAAATAGCCATTGTAGACTCAAAATGAAGAGAAAAAAAATACGAATTCAACGCAACAAAAATCAGCTCAACCAGAGATCCAACGAGTGAGATATCGTCAATAAAATTTTTCGGGTGAAAACTTGGTGACACGAAAACCGAGAGAATAAAGGGAATTATCAAGAAATAAAAGCCACCAGAAATTTGACATGTGGCAATTCAAGCCAAAGTACTACAAGGCTAATGTGGAGTATACGGATGGAAATTTATGGAAAGAATTCAAGACCCAATAAGAAACCGACATGTGGCAAGGAAAGTACACGGCTGAACCAAATCTAGGTAAAGGGCCACAATTGAAATTTATGAAACAATGTCAAGAACCAATAGAAAAGGGACACGTGGCATTGGTCTTTGAAAAGTGGCCTTTTCCGCCGTGAACAGAGAACGGCATGAAGCCCTAAAAATAATTGCGAATGACTTTTCACGATACAAAGAATACGGAGAATTTTTATAAATCATGAGAGCCGTCATTAACGCAAGTTTGAAGACCGTAGAAAATTTTATGGACAACGTAAAACAAATAAACTTGATGATCAACAATACGCTCAAGGACAAATATATTTTTGGGAATGAAAACATAGCACATAGATCTCATGTACAAAACGAAAAGATGACGTAAGAACCCTTACCTCAAAGTAATGAATATAACGTGAAAAAAAATCTCCTCTTCATCTTAGATTAATCACCACCTTTTTGCTTGGATACCCAAAAGAATGCACTATCTCTTTTCTCTCCTTTGTTTTTAAAAAAATATGAAGACTTGTATGACTCTTATGTCTTCTTCCTCCTTATATAGTTTGCTAATCTAATTCTAATATAACTTAAAGTCCCAATTTCTAGCATAACTATAACACAACTCAAAATCCTTATTCCTAGTGTAATTATTATACAACTAAAAGTCCTTATTACCAATTTAGTCACAATTTGACTTAAAATCGTAATCCAAGTCGAAATCTCTTCTTCTTCTTTTTTGTTTTTAGAAATAATATCTAATCTAATCACATCAGACAGTAAGATATCAAATATCAATTTCGTCACTAAAAGAACTCCAAGAAAATTCTCTAAGATCCATTACTTAATTTAAAATCTGAATATTTCTTTATTGTTTTTTATACAAGTACCCGAAAAATCCAGGGTATTACACAGGGCGTCTTGCATGATTGGCCATATAGAATTCTAACTCCATAATACTCAATTCTAGCTCTTCCCCTCCCCAATTTTGTGCTTGATTAAGTTTTAAATCTTACTTCTCACCTTAATCAACTTGCACCAAGACCAAGACAAGTAGGCAGGGCGTTTGAAGTACCTTAAGTTCTGGTCCTTTACGATATAGCTATGACACCATTTAACCAGAGGAAATTATTTATGTGTCCCAAATCTGAAAAGTGCGCTCGGTCATAGTTGCTTGATTCCAACTTCCATACTTTCACGCCCAAGTCGTCCTTTCTGAATAGGTAAGCATAGATCCTCCCAATGCCTTGGCGTTTATCCACCTTTCATCCTTGCCATGCAAAATGAAAGCTCTAATCGTATTCAAATAGATCTACCTGCCCAATTTCTTTTACACTACAAGAAATTGGGCTTTCACTTGCCCAACGCTAAAAGCCCTGAATTTGTCGTTAAAGACTTTTAGCGACAGATATCTTGTCACTAAAAGTCCATTGCCTATAACCCTGTCGCTAAAACTTTGACGACAAAATTTTGAAATCCATTGCCTAAAAATTAACTTTCCGCGACGGGTACATTAATTGAATTAGTGACGGGTATTCCTTCGTTAAATATTTTTTTCGTGTTTTATTTTATTTTCTTTTTTCAAAAATAATTTATTACGTAAAATTTATAACAACAAAAAAGTTTGTTGCTAAAAATTTTACTGAAGGAACTTTAGTGACAATATCCTTCGCTAAATATTATACGCAAAATGAATTGCTTTTAGCGACGGAATATTCGTCCCTAAAAGTCTGTCAGTAAAACCTTCAGCGACAGAATTTTCATCGCTAAAGGTTTTTATGTACATCTTAAGCGAAGACCTTTAGCGACGGAATAAAATATGACACTAAAAGTCAAACTAGTTTTTCAAATATATTTTTTAATACCCAAACCTGTAATTATAAATTATCAACAATACAATCTCAATCTAGCAAATATTTCTCAATGCACATTAAGATTAAATAATTCCTGATCCATCATCAATTATTTAACACTAAAACAAACACAATACATATATACATAAATATACAAACTCTATACCAATCAAAAAATAAAATGTATACAGAGTTCAGAACGACACATGAATGTATAGAGTAGGGGAGGTGAGGGGAGCACAAGCCGGGAGGGCACGGAAGAGGGAAACAAATAAGAGGGCATGGGAGGGGGAAGGGATCAGGGTTCGGTGAGTCCCATATCTGGATCCCGCTGACTGTCCTCGTCCATGGGGGTACTGTAATCTGGAACTGGCTCGGTATGTCCAGTAGAAGTGCCCTGCATGTAAAGGCACGCACGCATTAATCTTAATAGTAATCCTATAGAGTGTTTAGTAAACGTATAGTGTTTGTACTCGATCATGCCCCCTGATCATCCTGAACACCTCCTCCGCAATAATGCAGTCGTGCTGGGCAGGCCACGTACTCGGCCTTTCGGCCTATTGACGACCCCCGGAGTATCTAACCATCACTTCAATCCCACAGTACTCGTGCCCGTAATCATGGACACTTATGGCTTTCCAGACTGCTTCCCAGATCCCCCCAATCTATTCATACGAGGCCTGCAAAACAGCGATTTGATATTTAAAACATTAAAGCAACAAACATCGAATAAATAGCCAAAAATTTGAACATAAACAAATTAATGTGTAACTTACATCGATCTTTTGGGAAATATATGAAATAAAGTCCCCTGCTTAATGTGCATCGTCCTTATCCTTCTTTCCCTATCCGCCTCCAGGCCCAGGTGCTCAACCGCATTCTTATGTCGGAGGACGTCATGAGACACCGACCCCCCCGGTGTGCGTGGGATCTTTCTCATGTCTGTTCTCGCTCGTTCTTACTCTTGGCTCCCAAGATAGATCAGTTCTGCACCGATCAACCATCTGTCCCCATACAGATGGAAAGATCAAATGATGGGGATACCCTTTCCACTCCTCCATCAGGGCACCCTTAGGCAGCATCTTCCTCGCCCGCTCCCCTGCGTCGTGTAACCAACGGCGGTAATTCTTACCGATATAGGCAAAAAAGCCTACCGTCCCAACGCCTGCTGCTCAGGTGATTCAAACTCGAACCCTTCCTCCAAGGCATCCAGTTATACAATAAATACGATTAATTTAAAATTAGGTATTAATTAAGCAAATAATGACTGACAAAAAGGAAAATCATACCAGCCACTCCTCCCATAAAAACACCCATGTCGCGGCATTCTAGTCCTTCCAGTGTAGCCGTGGCTCGAAGAATCGGCTCTTCACAAGAATGCCAACCTTCGTCTTCAAAATAAATATATTAAATAAGTGAACCGGAATAACTATCGGAATTGAAAAATGTAAGTACTGCATTATGTGATTTTTTTTACTTACTGGCCCTCCTGCGAGAGAGTAACTCTTTGTTTACGCTGGGGGTCGATGCGCACCCTACATGTCGGTCCACGGCCTCGTGGAAATCTTACAAAATACCAACATTAATACAGTTCAAATATGATTTAAATATAAGTCTCACGGTACGACTAAACGTCATTATCAAATATATTTGAGGTAACACCCACAAAAGAAGTAGAACCAGCATGCGTATGGGAGGACTTGGCCTAAGGCTGGGGATACATCAACGGCTAGGCTTGGGGCTGGTACCCCGTTTGTTGGATATGAGCACTATGTGCCTTGTCTTTAGTGGGCAATAATGAGGTGGGAGCCATCAGGGTGGACGCAGCTCTGCGTCCGCGATCACGAATGACCCGTAATCTATCCATTACTTATAACTTTGTATAGAGGAAGTCCAAAAAAGTAACACATTAAAAACAACGTATAGTCCACAAAATGTTACAACACTATATAAACAGAGTATAAAAACACTATATGCACCGAGTACTAAAAAAATGCACGTTACAACAGTACAAGTCAATCATCTTTATTTTGGAAATCATCATCATCGTCGTCATTAGACTCGTCATCCTCTTCTTCTGGGACTCGTCATCCTCTTCATCGGGTAATTCATCTTGTTCATTAGTAGACTCAGCCTCATCATCTTCAACACTTTTTATGTTTTTCACGTCATCATCTACGACTTCTTCTCGTACATCAAGTGTTGGTTGAAGAGGAAGATCATCCTCCTCGTTGTCCACCTCAACAGGTACCAAGACAGGTACTTGGTCGGCTTGAAAGATGTCTTCCTCACTTTCATATGTCAGGGGAAATTTCTTGGACTTGATAACTGAATACCAATGAGATTTGGGATTTACGATGTCATTCGCGTAAAAGACTTGTGCAGCTTGACTAACAAACACAAGCGGCTCGTCTGATGCAAGTCTTGACTTGACATTGAAATCTACAATCTCCTGCGAGTTAACATGAATTCCTCTACTGCATATGACATCGAACCAGATACACTTGAATATTACTAGGTGGTTTTGGGAACCCAGATATGTTAGCTCAATAATCTCATCCAGCTCTGCATAAAAGTCCATGCAATTCTCGTTATAACAGTCGTTGTTAACCAAGACTTTTATGTTTTAGGTTTGTTTTGTTCGGTCAACATCTTTTACGTTAAACCATAACCCGTTGATGATATAGCCTTCATGACAGGATGCTTATTTACTAGGGCCTTGAGCTAGTAATTTAAAGCAATTTAGTCACATAGGTGAAGACATGCCTAGTTCTCTTCTAAGAGCGGTAAATCTTTTCGAATCTGATGGTTTGGTAAAGATATCCGCTAATTGCTGATTTGTGTCCACGAAATCTAGAACAATATCACCTTTTTGCACATGATCAAGGATAAAATGGTGTTTGATTTCTATGTGCTTAATCCATGAATGTTTGATGGAATTTTTGCTCAAGTCAATGGTACTAGAGTTATCGCATAAGGTAGGAATGCGATTAGACTTGAGTCCAAAATCCAATAGAGTTTGTTTCATCCAAAGAATTTGTGCACGACGAGCACCAACTACCACGTATTTGGCTTCGTTAGTAGAGAGTGCAACCAAATTTTGCCTTTTGGAACTCCAAGAAACAAATGAGTGTTCTAGGAATCGGCAACCGCCACTAGTACTTTTTCCGCTCAGTTTTACAACCAGCATAGTTGGCGTCAGAGTAACCAACTAGGTCAAAAAATGACGTGTTCTTAGGAAACCATAACCCTAAGTCATGAATGCCTTTGAGATATCTAAGGATTCTCTTAATGGCAACCAAATGAAATTCCTTAGGACAAGCTTGAAATTTAGTAGATAGACAAACACTAAACGTTATATCGGGTCTACTTGCGGTAAGGTAAAGGAATGAGTCGATCATACCGCGATAGCACTTCATATCAACATCCTTACCCTTTTCACTTCATCAAGCTTTAATGATGAGCTCATTGGAGTGTCAAAAGCATTTGATTCTTCCACGTCAAATCTCTTGAGTAACTCTTTGGTGTATTTGGCTTGGTTGATAACGATTCCATCCTTGCTTTGTTTGATTTGGAATCCAAGGAAGAAGTTGACTTCTCCCATCATTGCTCATTTCAAACTCCTTACTCATACAAGAAGCAAACTCTTCGAACAAGGATCCATTAGTAGCACCAACTATAATATCATCAACATAAATTTGCTCCAACAATAAGTCCTTGCCCTCATATTTTATAAAAAGAGCGGTGTCAAGTTTTTCTCTCGAAAATTCATTTTCAAAAATAAAATTACTTATTCTTTCATACCAAGCTCTAGGAGCTTATTTTAAACCTTAAAGAGCTTTGTTAAGCTTGAAAACATGGTTTGGATATTTTTCATATTCAAAACCGAGAGGTTGAGCTACATATACTTCCTCCGAAATAAAACCATTTAGAAAAGCACTCTTGAAATCCTTTTGATAGAGTTTAAAATCTTAATAACAAGCAAATGCTAATAACATTCTAATAGATTCAAGTCTAGCTATCGGTGCATAAGTCTCATCAAAATCGACTCCTTCCTCTTGGTTATAACATTGGGCCACTAATCTAGCCTTGTTTCTAACCACGACTCTAGATTCATCAAGTTTGTTTCTAAATACCCATTTTGTACCTATAATCCTATAGTTTTGAGGTTTAGGCACAAGAGTCCAAACTTGATTTCTTTCAAATTGAACTAGCTCTTCTTGCATAGCAAGCATTCAAGATTCATGATGTAGAGCTTCAGATAAGTTCTTGGGTTCAATTTGTGAAAGAAAAGCTAAATTAACATGTTGTTGGAGAGAGTGTCGAGTTCTTATCCCACTCGAAGGATTACCTAAGATTTGATCGCTTGGACGATCTTTCTTATAATTCCAATCTTTTGGTAAAGCTTGATAGTTATCTGAGTTTAAAGCACCATTGCTTGATTCCATGTCTTCCCCTTGAGAGCTTGATTGTTGCTCCCCTAATCCAATATCTTTGGGGTTGTCTTTTGATATTTCACTTAGGTCCAAAGTTCTCATGTCATTGTCCATATCATCTACATTAATAATGTTACTCCTCTGAAGAAAAGGATTAGTCTCATCAAAAGTAACATTTATGGATTCTTCTACAACCAAAGTACTTGTATTGTAAACTCTATATGCCATAATATTATTAGAGTAATCAAGAAAAATTCCCTCATTGGTTTTGGAATCAAATTTGCTAAGGTGATCCTTAGTATTTAAAATTACACATTTGCATCTGAAAACTCTAAAAAAGCTTACCTTAAGTTGTTTATCATTAAAAAGTTCATAAGGGCTTTTAACAAAAATTTCGCAAGATAACTCTATTAAGAGTAAAACATGCACAATTGACCGCTTCCGCCCAAAAGTACTTAGGTAAATCATATACATTAAGCATTGTTCTTGCCACTTCTTGCAATGAACTATTCTTTCTTTCGGCAACACCATTTTGTTGAGGAGTTGTAGGAGCCAAAAAATTATGTGATAAACCAATGTCATCACACAAAGCTTCTAACTTTGTATTTTCAAATTCTCTACCTTGATCACTTCGAATGTAGGTTATCAAATATCCTTTTTGATTTTGAACACGCTTCGTAAATAAAGTGAACACATATAGAGATTTATCTTTGGTAGTCAAAAAGAAAGTCCAAGTATAGCGAGAATAGCCATCAACAATAACAAAGTAATATGATTTACCACCAAGACTAGTAGTAGGCAATGGTCCAAACAAATCCATATGAAGTCATTGCAAAGGTCTAGAAGTAGATACTATTTTCTTTGATTTGTGAGAGACTTCCTTTTACTTACCCATTTGACAAGCATCACATACTTTGTCTTTCTTAAACTTGATCTTTGGGAGTCCCTTCAAAATTACTTTACTTGACATATCCTTCAAATGCTCTATATATGTGTCCAAGTCTTCGATGCCAAAGCCAAGATGTCTCACTAATAGCACTAAGACACTTAACATCTTGGTTAGCTAAATCATTTAATTGTATAGAATAAACATTATCATCTCTACTTCCTACCAAAATTGTTTCATTATTCTTCATAGATTGTATAGTGCTTTATCACTAAATTGAGAAGCCTCAAAGATTATTATAAAGCCTTTATCACTAAATTGACTAATACTTAGCAAATTGTGCTTTAAATCTTTAACATATAACACATTCTCAGTTGAATGTGGTTCCTTACCAATAATGTCTTTACCTTTGATTTTTCATTGTGCATTGTCACCAAAGGTTACCTTTCCTCCTTCTTTAAGATCGATCAAGGTCAAAAGAGATATATTTCTGGTCATATGTCTTTAGCATCCACTATCAAGAATCCACTTCTTACTACTAGATTTGCTTTGAGACATAGCTATAAACACAAATCAAGTAGTGACTTTTGGTACCCATATTTTCTTGGGTCCTTAGGTGTTAGTCTTACATTTGTAATCTTGACCTTTCACAACCCACATTTTCTTTCTACCTCTAACATAAACAATTCTATAAGGACAATAATTAGTCGTATGCCCTTTCTTGTTGCACCAACCGCAATGCGTAAATGGTGTGCAATAGTTATTTGGTTGTTTTGTATGAATATTCAACCTAGCTTGTTGCTAAAATATTTTAGGAGGCAAGGTGAAGAGATCTAATCTAAGACCACCTTTGTTTAGGCCAATTTTTTGGCGTCTAAGCAAGACATCTAAATTGTTTTGACCATCATCAAAATTTTCAAGACAATTTTTCAAATCACAAATCTCAAGTTTTAAATCTTCATTTTGTTTTTCTAAAGCCAATGTTTTGCAAGAGATTTTTTTTGAACTAGGAGTCTTAACAATTAATTCAACCAAGTCATTATTCCCATGTTCCACGTATAAATGGTGGGAAATGCATTCATTCTTGGCATGCAACTCATTATTTTGCATTTTTAACTTCTCTATTTGCTTATTAGCCTCAAGGAATTGTTTAGGCAAAATAATGTTTCTCTGAAAAATTTCTTGAATTCCTCATATAGGCTATCATAAGCATCTTCAAAACTTTCACTCTCACACTATCATTACCAGAAGAAGAGCTTACCTCATCATATGCCATGAAGCACTCATTTGCTTATTCATTTTTCTCATTGTCTTCATCACTTAATTCGAAATCACCCCATGTTGGAGTATGTTCGACATTCATTGTTTTTTCCTTCTCTTTGTTCTCTTTCTTAGAGAATTGTCTTCTCTTAACTCTTTTCCATACATCTCTTCTTTCCTTCTTCTCCTTTTTGTATATGGGACAATCCATCTTCATGTGTCCCGACTTATGGCATTTGTAACAAAGCTTCTCCTCATTGCTAGCATTTTGTTGTCTACTCCCACCATTCCTTCTAAACCTTAAGAACTCCTTGAAGTTCTTTGCAACCATTGCAACATCCTCTTCGTCAATTCTTCTTCATCATCACTTGACTCATTGTTTGAAGATGAAGCTTTAAGAGCAATTGATGTAGGCTTCTTCTTGACATCTGCTACTTGATCAAAAGATTTGAGTTGTATTTCGTACGTCATTAGTGAACACATCAATTCATCAAGAGGAAAGATGTTAAGATTCTTCAATTCTTGGATGGCGGTGATCCTTGCATCCCAAGCACTTGGTAAAGACCTAATCACCTTTCTTATGAGATCACCATTAATGAATTCCTTGCCCAATTGCTTCAAAGGATTCACAAAATTAGTGAAACGAGTATTCATGTCCGTTAACGGATTTATTTGGAAGCATTTGGAATAACTCATATTATCGAAACAATAAGTTCATTTTGAAAATAGGGAACCACCTAAGCGTAACCTGATGTGGTTTCATCATTATCTCAACTTATAATGATGAAACCACATCAGGTTACGCTTAGGTTTGAAAATAGGGAATGTAAGAATTAATTTTTAAGTGATACAAGATTGGCACGAAAATGGGTTTCATCATTCCCTTTCGTGTCTTATTCAGGCACGAAAATGGGTTATATCCTTCATTTTTGGGATCCCATACTAAGATTGGCACTAGTAAGGGGAAATGGATTTAAATCAGTGTCCCTTGGGAGCGTGACAAGTGCAGGGATTCTGATTACTTAGCTATCTGAAAACATATTTTAATCGCAGTCGTTAGGGAATTCAAGCCCCAAATGACTATCATATCAGCTACTTTTTATGCAAGGTAGACATCTATTCTTTCGTCACCTCTGTATGTGCCTAATTCACTTACACTAGTGGGCATCTATACAAGTTTTGCTTTTTTTATGGCCTAAATTTCTTCTCAAAAGTGATACCTTTACAACGATGTTAGAATGGAAGATTCATGGGGATGAACTACATCCAACACTTAAAACTAAAAGGTTAATCGCATATGGAACCTTAAGTTTTTAAAATTGGCACTCAATAGCTTGAACTTCTTAGTTTTTACAACCATCACCAAATGATGGTCACTCCCTATTACGACAAGACTTCTATTAGATCTTTGGTGGCAAGACCGTCACTCCTATTATCTCCATGTAACCTCGACGCCACTTTCCTCTTCCCCCTGTTACCCATTTGGCCACCATGTCACTTCCTTGTTATCTTCCTTTCTTGGTGACAAGAAGTGATAAACCAGCCACTGCTTGCATGACCTTCGCTTCGTTTTTGAATCTCATGGTCACCACACAATTGTAGGTCCCTAAATACACCTAGAGGGGGTGAATAGGTGTTTTACAGCTTTGAGTATAAATTAAAAACTGAGATACAAAGTGATGACAAATATAACAGTGATAAATTTAACACAGATATTTATACTGGTTCGGCCCCACCAGCTTATGTCCAGTCCTCGAGCACTCCACGCAAGGGAGACCTACTCGAGCCTTTCACTAAACCAACTAGCTTCGGGTGCTAGCTCAAACCGCAGTACAATTTCCGAAACCCTTCCAAGGTTTCCAACAGATTACAAATGAAAAGAGATTTACAAGTTGAATCTAAACAAACAAGCTCCTTCTTGAGCAAATATTACAATGAAGAATAAGATTTAAGCCTTCTTAGGTGGGAAGATATATATCCTTTCAAGAACCAAACCAAGAAGCTCACTATGAACAATCTCAAGGATAAAAACTCACTCAATAGAGAATGAAAGATAAGATATCAAGATGAGAGAGAGTTTTTGAGATGTATTTGAGAGTATGAAAAAGATTTTTGCAAGAGAGAGTGTGAATGCTCCCAAGGACCCCCTATTTATATATGTAGCAGAAGTGAACCGTTAGGAAGGAAAAGTCCAAAACAGGATTTGACTAAAAACAAATGATTTGGCTTCGACTAAAAGTTTTTGTTTCGACTAAAACATTTAGCTTCGACTGAAAGTCATATGGTTTCAACTGAAAGTCTTGGCTTCGACTGAAACACTTGACTTCGACTGAAACTGATGACTTTGACTGAAACACTTGACTTTGACTAAAACACTTGACTTCGACTGAAACTGATGACTTCGACTGAAATGCTTGACTTCGACTTAAACTGATGACTTCGACTGAAATGCTTGACTTCGACTAAAACACTTGACTTCGACTAAAAGATTTGGTTCTTTACTAAATTTTTTGTCAGATCTTTTAAGAAAGACTTATACTGACAAGAAAAAAATTTTGACATCAGGTTCTTGCATCTTCAATGTAGTCCATGGCTTTAAATCCCGAGTCCAAGTTCTGATTCAAGCTTTGTCCATGTCAAGATCTTGTCTTTGTTTGATTAAGAGATAAATCCTGAAATGTTTATCTTAATAAAGTTGTCAGATTAATGTTAGAGATAATATGTCTGGAATCATCAAAATCAATAAGTCAACAATCTCCCCCTTTTTTATGATGACAATATTAGTTCTAACAAAAAAACGATATACTCCCCCTTAATCAGTTAAACATTTACTCAAGGATATAACATGAAGAGCATCTTATAAAATTTTAATCAAAGAATTAATAAAGATGCATACGAAAGAATGATCAATTCAAACAATGATCAACAAGTACTTATTCTCCCCCTTTGTCTAATCAAAAAGAGGGGCAGCTAATGCAACAAGCAAAAGAAGAAATGAAAAAAAAAAACAAAAACTAAGGTCGACGGCGGCGAGCACCCTGGGTAGAGGAAGAGGGATCAGCAGGTGGCGGAGTGGTGGGGACTTCAACGACTTTGACGACACGAGGAGAGCACGGCTGCGGAGGGTTGTAGGGAAGATGTGGGTTAAAGAACCATTCTTCCTCTTCAGTGCCAGTGTGTCAAGAAAGAAAAATATTCGAACGAGTCACCCGAAAGCCATGTGCCTGATCGAAGATCTGATGAGCCAGGTAGTGGTTTTGTTCAGTCAGAATGCTCGTAGTGAGATAAGCCTTGTGACGATGATCTCGAAGGGCAGTTTCTTGCTGGTGACGAAGATCTTACTGCATCCGACTCAAACATTCCATGAGGGGAGTGTGATTGAGGGGAAGAGAGGAAAAGTTAGTAGTAAGGTCATTGAGCAGGTTGTGAAAGTCGATTTGGTTTGAGAGAAGCTGAGCGGAGGAGTGTTGAACCAACTACTGAAGGGCAGTAAGCTCATGAAGGAGAGCGGTGTGGTTAGCTGCAACAGTAGCAACAAGGGTGGTTTGCGATTCAAGAATTAACTGAATCGAAGTAGAAAGTCGTGAAAGTGTTTCAGAGAGGTTAGGGGTGTCGGAAGAGAGGAACTCATCAAAATTTAGGTTGGAGAAGTCGTCAAGCGGACTAGAGAAAAAAGGGTGAGGAGGAGTGGGCAGATGTGGGATCGAGGAGGAAGGATCAGGGGGAGGAAAGGGGAAAGAGCTAGATGGGTCAGTCTGTGCAGGGGGGATGAACGGAGTAGAAGAAGGTGGTGTTGGTGGAATAGACGAGGGAGGAGCAAACAATGCGGCTGAAGGAATTTCGGGAGTAGGCGAGGGAGGAGGAAGAGAAGCAGGAGCAGAGGCCAGAACAGACTGGGTGTGGGAAGGATCGATAGTAGTGACGCGCTCAAGAAGGACTGTGTCAGAGGTGAGATCAGAGCGAAGGACGAAACCAGCACGACGAAGAGAGGTTTCGTCAAGAACATGGTGACTCGGAAGAGGGATACACTCTGAGGTAGAGGTGGGCAGAGGGACATGAAAATGTTCAAAAACACGGGTGAGTAGGAGTCCGAAAGGAAGATTGGCAAAGGATTTTGTTTTTCGGGCATTCATTACGAGCATGATGATGCCCGCAATGTTTAAAGGAGAACCCCGAATGAAGTGGGTGAGAAGGATGATGTCTAAATAGGAAAAGGTAGCATAAGATCCTGAGCGAGCAGAGAGATTATAACAAAGGATGAGATGAAGAACACGGTGAAGAGGAGAGAGGTCACCTAGACTAGGTTTACGGGGCCGAGAAATGGACGGGTCGCCTAGAAGAGTTTGGGTTTGTTGGAGGGGAGTAAAAGAGCTGGAGGTACACCACGTGTTTACGATGAAGACAAGGGTTGAGGATGGATTGGTGAAACCGAGTATTTGGGCTAAGGTGGTGGCATCGAGACGTATGTGGACCCCATTCACAGAACTGGTCAGAGAGGAGGGTGGTGGAGCGAAAAAATGCATGTTGGAGAAGAACATGCGAACAAGGGCCAGGTAATAAGTGGAGGGAGGAGAGAGAATGGAGAGACATCCCATTTGCTCAAAAATGCTGGTAAGGCCAAGTTGAGTCGTGAGAGCGACATCACTTGGGCGACCGAGGATGACCTCGCGATTGACGAAACTGGTATAGTAGGTGAGTTGGTCTTCGACGGAGGGGAAGAAACGGGGAATGTGAAGTATATCGGTAGGTGAGATATAGGGACAGGTAGGGGGTGGACAGGTTGGTGGCGGTGCAGATGAAGATGAAGAAGGGGCAGCAGGTGGAGGAGGAGTAGGAGCAACATTACCTGAGGATGGTGGAGCAGTAGATGGCGGAGGGACTGGTGCAGAGGACGAAGGACGGGTAGCAGCGGCTGAAGTTTGACGAGTGCGGCAGCAGGAGGATGGCGGTGGAGTAGTAGCAGCAGCAGTAACAGGACCATCAGTCGTGGCAGGAGCCACGTCGGACTCATCATCAGAGTCAATGAGCAGACGACGACGACTACGAGGACGTGGATTCGGGTCCATGTGGGTCCTTGTAGTGATAGGTGGACAGGAGAGAGAAGAAAAGTGTGAGTCTGTGAAAACGAAAAGCAAATAGTGAAAAGGGAACAGTAAAAAGTAAAAGTGAAAAAGGTGGGCCTATTTATAGACGACAAACTTTTAGTCGACTGAAACATGACTTTCAGTCGATTGATTAGGTTTTAGTCGACTGAAAGTGTACTTTGAGTCGACTTAAACAGAATGATCCTGAAAGTGGATGACGACTCGCAATCGACTGAAAGTGAAGTTTTAGTCGACTGAAAAAGTACTTTTAGTCGACTGAAAAGCTTTTAGTTGACTAAACGATGAATGAGCAAAACATGAAGCGGTCATTTTGGTAAAAAGGAATTTAGCTAAGATCACACATTCCCAAGCGACGACAAAGTGAACAAAAGGAGGATTCAGCTAACGATTTTGTAAATATATCTGTGAGCTGATCTTCAGAGCCAACTTTCTTGAGTTCTATTAATCCTTTTTGAACGTTTTCTGGGAGAAAATGGTGACAAATATCGATGTGCTTAGTGCGTGAGTGTTGGACAGGATTTTTACTAATGTCAATAGCACTGCTACTATCGCACATAATAGGAATATGATCTATGAAGACACCAAAATCTCGTAAAGTTTGACCCATCCATAATACTTGGGCACAATAGCTTCCAGCTGCAACATATTCCGCTTCAGCAGTGGAGAGAGCCACAGAAGTTTGTTTCTTACTATGCCACGACACTAAAGCATCGCCGAGGAACTGACATGTGCCACTAGTACTCTTTCGATCAACAAGACATCCTGCATAATCAGAGTCAGAAAAACCTACTAGATCTAGCGAGGAGTTCCATGGATACCAGAGTCCTAAATTTAATGTTCTAGAAAGATATTTAAAAATACGTTTAACTGCAGAAAGATGAGATTCTTTGGACAAGCTTGAAAACGAGCACAAATGCATACACTAAACATTATGTCAAGTCTAGAAGCAGTAAGGTAGAGCAAACTACCAATCATGCCACGGTAAAGTTTGTTATCTACATCTTTACCATTTTCATCTTTCACAAGATTAACGCTAGGAGAAATCGGGGTCCCTCTAGGTTTAGCATTATCCAAGCCAAACCATTTCAAAAGCTCCCTTGAGTACTTAGACTGACTTCTAAAAATTCCTTCTTTTGACTGCTTGATCTGAAGTCCAAGGAAAAAAGTAAGTTCTGCCATCATACTCATCTCAAATTCCCTGCGCATATTCTCAGCAAACTCTTGGCATAAGTCATCGTCAGTGGCACCAAAAATAATGTCATCAACATATATTTGAACTATTAAGATATGCGAATTCTGAATTTTCGTGAAGAGTGTGGTATCGACTTTGCCACGAGAGAATCCATGATCAATGAGAAAGCTGCTAAGACGATCATACCAAGCTCAAGGGGCTTGTTTAAGACCGTACAAAGCCTTTTTCAGCTTGAAGACATGATCGGGGTATTTTTCATTTACAAAACCAGGAGGTTGTTTAACAAAAACTTCCTCCTGTATTACCCCATTCAAGAAAGCACTTTTCACATCCATTTGAAAAAGTTTAAAATTCAAATGACATGAAAATGCCAAAAGCATTCGGATAGCTTCAAGTCGAACAACTGGGGCAAAGGTTTCATCAAAATCAACCCCTTCGACTTGATTGTATCCTTGAGCAACTAGTCTAGCTTTGATACGAACAATATGGCCATTTTCATCAAGTTTGTTTCAAAAAACCCACTTTGTTCCAATGACCTTTTGTTGAACAGGAGCCGGGACTAGTGACCAAACATTGCTTCTCTCAAATTGATTCAATTCATCTTGCATGGCAAGAATCCATTCAGAATCGTTTAGAGCCTCAGAAATATTTTTAGGCTCAATTTGAGAAAGAAAAGCAAATTCCGCACAAAAAAGATTTACCGTAGATCGTGTAGTAACTCCGCGTTCCACATTACCTATGACTTGTTCTAGTGGATGACTTGATGAGTATTTCCAACTTTTTGGGAGTGGCTGTGTCACATCACTGTTGTTGTGAGTGGATGTTGTGCACTCCCCCTCGGTTGAAGAAACATTAAGTTTGTTCAAGTCCAGTGAGAGTTCTTCACTGTCATCACCTGCATTCTTACTAGGTTTTTCAACGTTAGATTCTTCAAATACTACATGCATAGATTCTTCAATAGTCATAGTTCTACGGTTATAAATTCTATATGCTCTACTTTTTAAAGAATAACCAAGAAATATTCCCTCGTCAGATTTCGCATCGAACTTTCCCAAATTTTCACGATTGTTCAAAATAAAACATTTACAGCCGAAAACCTTGAAATAATCGATTTTTGGTTTTCGATTTGAGAACAATTCGTAAGGTGTTTTATCAAGAATTGGTCTGATGAGTACTCTGTTCAACACGTAACAAGAAGTGCTGACGGCTTCGGCCCAAAAATATTTTGGCAGAGAATTTTCATGAAGCATGGTTCTGGCCATTTCTTGCAAAGTACGATTCTTTCTCTCTACAACCCCATTTTGTTGAGGTGTTCGAGGAGCAGAAAACTCATGTGAAATGCCATTTTCAATGCAAAAAGGAATAAAATCTTTTTCAAATTCACCGCCATGATCACTTCTAATTTTTACAAGCTTCAACTCCTTCTCATTTTGAAGCAGTTTAACAAGACTAAAAAAATTTTCAAACGCCTCATCCTTATGAGTTAGAAAAAGAACCCAGGTGTACCTGGAGAAATCATCAACAATAACGAAAGCATAAAATTTTCCACCAAGGCTGACATTTCTCGAAGGGCCAAATAGATCTAAATGAAGGAGTTGAAGAGGGCGAGAAGTGGAAACGACATTTTTGGCTTGAAAGGATGTTTTTGACTGTTTACCATATTGACAGGCATCGCAGACCTTATCCTTGACAAACCTTAGCTTAGGAAGGCCTCTGACAAGCTCTTTCGAGAGAAGTTTCTTGATTAGGTCCATGTGAACATGACCTAATCTACGATGCCACAACCAAATATCATTATGCTGAGCGGAAAGACAAACTTCCCGCGAAGAGTCAGATGCATCAAAAGATAAAGTATAGATATTACCATCTCTCTTACCGACCAAGGTACCTCCATCTGACGCATGACAGATTAGGCATTTATCGCCTTCGAACTGCACTTTGTGTCCGCTATCGATGAGTTGACTGATACTTATCAGATTGAACTTCAACCCATCAACCAAGGATACATTGTCTATAGTAATGGAGCCTGTACCAATTTTACCTTTACCAATGATCTTCCCATTTGAGTTGTCTCCGAAGGTAACAAGTCCTCCATTCTTCGGAGTGATGTGAGAGAAAAGAGAGCGATCACCGGTCATATGTCTTGAACATCCGCTGTCGAGAATCCATTTGTTGGAATCTGTCCTTGCTTTCAAGCATACCTACAATAGACTCTGGTTTCGTTCCTTTAGGTACCCACACTTTCTTGGGTCCTGGAAGATTAGATAAACGAAATTTTGGCACCCAAACTTGTTTCACTTTGTTTTTTGTAATAGAAGGGAATGCCTTATTTCTGACAGCACTACGAGGACAATTTTTAGCTAAGTGCCCTTTCTTTTTACATACTGTACAGAGTGTGAAAGGCGAGCAAGAAGCTAAATTTTTGTGAAAGAAGTTTTTATAGTCCTTTTGCTTCTTTGAAGGGTCGTATCCAATTCCACATTTCTCAAAAACACATCTTTGTCTTCCCAAAAGAATATCTAAATTCTCTCTTCCTTGAGTAAATTTTGAAAGGGTAAAATTCAGATCTTCAATCTCCTTTTCTAGATTAATTTTTTGCATAGAAATATCTTCCAGTTGAGATTTTAAAAGATTGTTTTCAACTGGAGCTTTTACTTCATGGAGAGATTGAATTTTAGAGGACAAAAGAGAGTTTTCCTTCTTAGAAGCGTTCAGATTATTTTTCAAGGAAGTATTTTCAGAGTTCAATCTTTTTTTGAAATTCTTCCTTTTCGCCTTCCAACTCTTCAACAGTATTAATTAAAGAAAGAGCTTTACTTTTTAGATTGGCATTCTTAACTTTTAACTTTTCATAATTTTCATTTAGTTCTAGAAAAGCTGACTTGAGTTCATTGAAATCAGGATTCTTAGAGATTACCTTGGAATTTTCGTCTTTGGCCATGAAGCAAAGTTGGGCTACTTCATCATCTTCGTTAATTTATTTGTCGCTTTCATCCGAGTCATCCCAAGTCAGCAGAGCTTTTCTAGGCTTGAACTTCTTTTCTCTGAAATCTCGACTATTGCTACTTACAGTCTTGTTCTTGAGTTGTGGACAATATTTTTTGATGTGCCCAGTTCTACCACACTCATAGCAGGCGTCAGCACTTTCCTTTACGTTCCAATCACCATTATTTCTCTGATGTGATTGGTTTGTAGGATTTCTCCTAATCTTCCCGTCTCGCTTGCTTGCAAGAAACTTCTTGAACTTTCGAGTGATTAGTGCCATTTCAGGATCAGAGTCGTCGCTGCTTTCTGAAAGTTCATGTGAGGCCTCAGCTCTAAGAGCTAAGTTCTTCTTCTTGGAGATAGTTTCTTCTTCATCATGAATTTTCATTGTAATTTCATGAGTCATTAGAGAACCCACCAATTCTTCGAGTTTCAGCACATTCAAATCCTTTGCCTCTTGAATGGTTGTGAGCTTTGCTTCCCATCTCTTTGGGAGAGATCTGAGAACTTTTTGGACAACTTCTTTCTCGGAGTAGATTTGACCCAAAAGCTTTAGTCCATTTATAATAAATGTGAATCTGGAGTACATCTCATTTATAGACTCGTGCTCCTTCATCTTGAAGGCCTCATACTGCTGGACCAACATATTGATCTTGGTCTTCTTTACTATATTTGTACCTTCATGAGTAACTTCGAACAACCTCCACATTTCTCTAGCAG